>JAJLSQ010000082.1:0-53938 GCA_030567715.1 Nakazawaea wyomingensis | reverse complement strand
TTCAGTTTTCAGTGTTTTCGATAAAAATCAGAAGAAAGAAGAAATAAGTAGAGAGAGTCAACAACTTCAAGGGTCTGCCGAAATTAATACAAGAGATCACCATTAACAAGATGAGTAGCACCACTGACCAACAACAACAACAGCAACAGCAAGTGCCACCGCCACAGCAGCAACAACCACAAGATCAACAAGAACAGCAGTTACTGGTAGATCTGTCGCTCGCTGTACCTCAATCAATACAAGATGCTCAACAACAACAACAGCAACAACTTGAACAACAGCAACAGCAACAGCAACAGCAACCAGAGCTTATTCCAGCCAATGCTGTTGAAGGTGGTCGTGAAGTTTCGAACAAAATCTTGTATGTTGGTGGGTTGACCAAATCTGTTACAGAGGATATGTTGAGAGAATTGTTCTCTGTTGGGGGTCCTGTTCAATCGATCAAAATTCTCTACGATAAAAATCAACAAGCTTTAAATTATGCATTTATCGAATACGATAATACTCAATCTGCAGAGATTGCCTTACAAAATTTACAAGGTAGAGTCATTGAAAATATTCCAATCAGGATCAATTGGGCTTTCCAATCACAACAATTGAAGAGTAGTGATTCTTTTAACGTTTTTGTTGGTGATTTATCTCCGGAAGTTAATGATGAATTATTGGGTCAAACTTTTTCACGTTTCCCATCTTTGATCCAAGCTCATGTCATGTGGGATATGCAAACAGGTAGATCAAGAGGTTATGGGTTCTTATCGTTCAGTGATCAAATGGAGGCCGATAACGCCATTCAGACCATGAACGGTGAATGGGTAGCTGGTAGAGCCATTAGATTGAATTGGGCTACTCATAAACAACAGCAACAACAACAACAACCTTCTTACAATCATCACAATGGTAACAATAATAATAATAATAATATGGGTATTAATAATTATAGAATGGGTGGTGGTATGCCATTACAACAACAGCAGCAACAATTACAAGCACAAGTCCAACAACAACAGCAACAACAACAACAGCAACAACAACAACAGGTACCACAACAACAATTACCTAACAATGGTAATAACTTCTCAATGATCTCACCTCTGAATTTTGAGATGGTTTTGAGACAGACCCCATCTTTCAACACCACAGTTTATATGGGAAATTTGTCACATTACACTTCCCAAAATGATCTTATACCACTGTTGCAACAATTTGGATACATTGTTGATTTTAAATTCCACCCAGAAAGAGGTTGTGCCTTTGTCAAATTTGATTCCCATGAACGTGCCGCTATGGCTATTGTCAATTTGAACGGTCTGATGATCAATGGTAGGCAGATCAAGAGTAATTGGGGTAAAGGTGATTTGAGAAATAATTATAAACAATCTCCAGTTCCAATTCCTCCACAGATGTATGGACAAAGATTTAATTGAAGTTTTGTTTTTTGAAATTTTATTAATGATGAATCCTTTTCACCTTTTTTTTGACAGCAGTTTTTACATCGCCATCAGTCTTTTGTTTTTTTTTTCTTTTTTTTTTGATACTTTGAATTTGTTTCCTTGTTCCTTATTCCTTGTTCCTTGTTCCTTTTTTTTGATCATTATTTGATTGATATTAAAGTTCTTTTATTTTGTGTTTTTCTCTATATTCCCCCTTTTTTTTGATCTTGTTTCTTTCTTTATCATATCTCTTTATATTTGTTTTTGACTTTTATCTCAGTTATATATTTTGTTTCTTCTCACCTTCTCCCTTTTTTCATTTTTTTTATATATGTTATCAATGATTTTCATTGATTGATTTTTGTTTGCTACAAAGGCGTCACATAGAGTTATTGTTCATAGATTAGTTATGGTTGTTTTCTTGATTTGATCATATATCTATCACCTGGTGACTATTAGTATTACTATTATATATGAGATAAAGTTTGATTATTTTGTGTATTTATCTCTGATATCCAAACTTTCTAATATCTTCGATCTAATTAATAAACTGCATCTGTTTATACAAATTCGGAGTGAGTATGTGTATATTGGGGGTAAAAAAAAGTATATAATCTAATAGAAATTTAAACGCTGTTTGCATGTGAAGCATATCACAGTCAAAAATGAAATAAAAATTTTTTTTTTTTTTTTTTATTCAGAAAGAAATAAAGAAAAAAAAATCAAAGGCAAAAAAAGCAGAGTAGAGAATATTTTTGACCTAAGAAATAATAATCTATAATCTCAAATCACTTCATCCGACTGGCAATTTTCGACTTACTTTCCTTTCTGCTCCAATATCAACGATTTTATAATACTTCATCGCTATATAGTCACATTTCTTCAAATTTACAACAGTTTCTATCGGATTTCATATACAACAAAAGTTAGGTTTACTTTTTGCAAATTTTGGAATACGGATAACGGAACAAAAATTAATCATCAATTCATTCCCTTCTCCGACCAAGGCAGATATTTTATATGTCAGTCAATAAACCTTCATTGAAACAAATATCATCTACAGCTTCATCATCGTTGTTCACTTCACCATATTTATCTGCATCAGCTTTGTATTTTTCAATCTTGGTGATATTTCCAAATCTAGCAACTGCAATTGATTATAATAGTAACCAAGACGAAAATTTGAATTTAGGTTCAAATTACGTCAACTCAGAAGACCCAAAAACTCTTTTCACATTGGATACCTCAAACAAAGCTTCTTCTATCAAGTTTTTTCTTGTTGCTACTCTCGCCACAATATCTGTTATCACTCTTTCAACCCATTTGCTCAACTCAAAACCAGATACAGGAGCAGCGGCTAAAGCTAAAAAATCCCATAGAAGAAAATTGAAAGATAAATTCTTCAATATTGCAAATACTATAATGGATGGGATCAATTATGGTAAGAGCAGGTTAACTGATTCCAGTTTCAACCAGCCAGGTTTGAACATGAGTGATCCAGAATATAAAAAATCGTATAATGTAGCCAAAAAGACAGGAATTGTTGGTGGTTTGGTCAACGATGGTAACACATGTTTCATGAACTCTGTCTTACAAAGTTTGGCATCTTCCAATGAGTTCACAGAATTTTTGGAAGACTACACCTCTTCTGGTAAAGAATTTGATTCTAATGGTGACGAGTTAAAGTTTTCAAACTCTTTGAAATCGTTATTGGAAAAAATAAACGGGAAACATTTTAATAGATCCGGTTATTATAAGACAAAACCATTGATGAAATCACTTCCCAATGGTCCAAATAGAAATTTGATCATGGGCTATGATCAAGAAGATGCTCAGGAATTTTATCAGATGGTTTTGAAAGAAGTTGAAAAGGAATATGTACGGAGCCTGAATTCAGATAAATCATCCAATACGCAAAAGAGGAAGGAATCATTACCCTCAGATTCTTTCACGGATAGAACTCAAGATATGATCTATGGCTTACAGAATTTGGGTCAAATTGGTGAAGTTTATGTCCCAGCTGTACAGATTGATCCAAACTATCCTAATCCTGAGAACAAAGTTTATCCAATGAATTTGGTGACACCAGTTGATGGATTATCACTGGAGAGAATTGGTTGTACGCATTGTGGTGAAATTGGTGGGATAAGATACTCTGTTATCAGTGGTTTGAGTTTGAATTTAGAGGCAAGTAACAAGAATTCATATACTTTGGAAGAATTACTTGACAGTTGGATTCTGCCGGAGATAATTGATGATGTCGAATGTAACAGATGTGGGCTTGTACAGATGCGCAAGAAGGTGGCGGAAAAGATTGACTCTGAAAATGAAAAAGTAGCGACGTTGATGAATTCAAGGTTAAAGGAGATTGATCTCGAATTGAGTAAACCAATCATCAGTGATGAGGCTTATAAGAGACTTCATACCAAAAATCATGTTCAAAAATCAACTAAGATCAAGCAGATTTTTTTCAGTCGACCACCACCTTTGTTGACATTACATATCAACAGATCTGTATTTGATCCAAGAACTTATAATATACGTAAGAATGGTGCTCAAGTGAAATTCCCATTGAAGTTGGATTTGACTCCATACGTTGCAGAATGCGATGACATAAACATGGATGCCAGATTATGTTTTAGGAAACAAGACGAATTACTGAAACAACAGAAGGATGATACAGATGTTGCCGATATCGTCCCATTGAGTCTATCTATTGATGATGATGGAGATGAACTGCTGCTGAGTAGTGAAGAATTGACAGAGGAGAGTCTGGAAGAAGGAGAAGAAAAGGATCAGGAGGAGGAGGGTGATAACGATACCAGGCCCAAGCAAGACGCCTTAGGTAACGATATCGTTTATTCTGATGCTTCTTCTGAACTGGAATCTGAATCCGAAGAAGAACTCGATGGATTGAATTCTATTCCTCAAAACAATAACCATCAAACTAATAGATTTTCGAAGTCGATGGTTGATCATATCCATCCATTACCACAACAACCCTCCCCACCTGAGTCGATACAATCCACTAGAGTTGTAGGAGTTGATAGTGTGGGTCCATTAACTTACTCTTTGAAAGCAATAATATCTCATTTTGGTACTCATAACTATGGTCACTATATAGCGTACAGGAAATATAGGGGAATATGGTGGCGTATTAGCGATGAGACTGTGCGTATTACTACGGAGAGAGAGGTGTTGAATACTAGTGGTGTGTTTATGTTGTTCTACGAGTTGAGCTCCAGGAATGATCCTAAAGATGTGATGCCCCCAGTTGATGATGATGAAGCAGAAGAAGAAGAAGAAGAAGAAGAAGAAGAAGAAGAAGAAGAAGAAGAAGAAGAAGAAGAAGAAGAAGAAGAAGAAGAAGCAGAGGACGAAGAGGAAGAGGAAAAGGAAGAGTTGGATGTTATTGATGGGGTTGAAAAGGAAAAATTGGACGATGTGGATCAAACAAGCAGTAGTCCCGAAACATCTTTATCTTCATCACCTTATGCCTCATCCAGTTCTGAGGTTGAGGTGAGTGATGGTGACGAAACTCCAGATAAATCAAGTACTGATGCCGAAGGTGCAAACTTCGAGAAGAAAGAAGAAGATACTGTTGAAGAGACTGTTGAAGCACCTCATCGTTATAAAGTTAGGAGTCTTCTTTTATAGAGAGCATGAATATAAGTAAAATAACTTTGAAAAAAAAAAAGAATAAAAAGGGATTTATATTAGCCATTATATTAATTTTTTTGTATTTGTCTAACCAAATCTATGTTATGTATATATAAAACTCTTATACTTGAATAGTAGTAAAATTAAATATAAAAAAAACATATATATAATGTATAATCGTGAATCGAAATAACATCAAGAGCAAGAAAACAAATAAAAAACCAAACGAGAAAAGTAAAAAAAAAAAAAAAATATGAAAGCATTCTATAAACTTTGTTCCAATTAAATTGAATTGTTTTAATTGATTTATTTATTTATTTGTCATTTTTGTTGTTGTTATCATGGAGGTGTTGGCGGTGTTGCTCCAACTCTAATTTTACTCAATGCTTTTATATCCAGATTAGATAATTCCCAATCTTTCCATTCACCACCTTTCTCTAAAAACAATTCAAACATCTCACGTATAGTGGCCTCAATTTTATCAATATCCAATTTTGAACTCTTATTAGGTGACTTCTTTGTCAAATTGATCCACTGCCCCATGCATGAACCGCCAGACATTTCAATCTCTTGAAAACCTTTAGGACATGTACAACGGCAACCAACACCATTGAAGACAGGCTTATCCGGTTTGATTTTTTGCGTCACATATTTATTATTCATTTTGTTGTTGTTGTTTTCCAGGGAAGAAGTCGGTGTGAAGGGTAATTGATTTTGAGGTGAATTATTAGGGCAATGACCAAGGGTAGAGTGTTTATAACCAATATCTCTAAAATAATGTATATCAGAAAGATTGGTGAAAAGTCCCACGGCTAATGAATGAACGGGCAGATCACCCCATCTTTCTTTGTAAAACCCACCAGATGATTCTAAAAATTCAATATACTGATCATATAATTCATTATTGAACAAATCTGTTCTTGCAATTTCAAAATTTGACCAGAAATGGCACAAGTTATAATCTTCCATATCAAATTGATCCTCCATCAATTTAGGTAATCCATGTTCACCACCAAATCTGGCTAGATCTTGTAATGTTTGTTCATCCAATTTGGAGTCATCTGAAATCTCTTTCAATTTGTCAAATCTAACCTGATCTTCGATATTTAGTATCAACTCAGGTATGGACTCTGCACCTCTATACTGTTCTTTCTTCTTACCTTCGAACAAATTCAAATCTCTGATAAACAATTTCCAAGATTCTCCATATTGTAAACCATTCTGTTTGGCAAAAGTTTTGGTAATTCTAAACAAATTCGGTATTGTATCCAAGAATTCTTTAATCATTACATTGAAACCATATTTTTTACCCAGTTTTTCCATCTCCAAGAATGGATCATAAGTCAAATCACAGTAAAAATCAACATCTGGCTCTACTCTCCAATACCAATCCAAATTTTTCACCAATGCATGTTTGAAAAAAAATTTAGAATAGAAACGGCACATCTTATGATAACTTTCCAATTGACCATAAATCACTCCACGGTCACCTTGATTCATTATATGTTCATCCAATTCTTTCCCCAGTTGTGGAAAATTCCACTCTTCTTGTGGAATGACACCAAACGATACTTTACTGTTAGTATATTTGGTCACCGTTTCTTTAAATTCCAGAGTGAACTCTTCATCGTTGAGAAACACCCATGGATAATTAAACCACTGGTTGAAATGTCTTTCGAGTGAATTCATTGAATGGATAACTCCCTTTAATTCGTTATTTCTAGTGAGCATGACCAAAGCAGCATTTGCCCTCTTGTCTGAAATCTTTGTTGTATCCAAACATCCTTCATAAAAAACCTGATCCAGCTTCGATTTGATGGATCTGAGTGGGATAGGGTACTTGGCAATTTGCTCCTTTGTCAACAACGAATCATCCATGTCCACATCTACGATAGATGAAGTGGTACTCAGAACCAGCTTATGGGATGTTAGCATATCGATAAAGATGAGAACCAGAGCCCCGATTCCGAGTAATAAGCACCATAATTTCACCGAGTAACGCCTGTTGAACCGTACACGCCTGTTCAAGATGATCCTGACCTGCTGAGGTAGATCCCGATTCATATCAACCGATTTGTATGTATGTATGTATATGAATGAATTGGGGTTTTAATATACCGCTGTTGGCGGGGCTAGGTGGTCTTAACTTCTTTTCTTGGCTTGTGTTAATGAGATGGTTTGATAAGTAAAAAAGTCAGATGGAAAAAAAAATCCGCAGTCAAAAGGTAGTGAAATAAACGCTACAATTATATATCTAGATAATCAAAGAAGTATGAAACATATTATAGAAGATGTATAAAAAGATGATATAGATACATATTATTATTATTATTATTATTATTATAGACACACCCTGTTTGTTGGTTAGGAAAAGAACAAAAAAGAAAAGAACAAAAAAGAACAGCATCAATTTTGGAGATATGGATCTCTTACACATTCTTTAACAACTTCAAATCATTAGCAATCTCATCTTCATCTAACGACTTCAAAGAATCCGCCACTGTCTTATGTTTCTTATTCCCACTGGTGATATGATGTGTGTGTGCTCTGGTACTATGGTATCCACCACCGGGTGTCTCGCTTCCCTCATTACCGTTCAATAATTCATCCAACTCATCCATCGTGTACTGGTCAAAATCATCATCAGTTAGGATCCTGTTTGTATTATGATGGCTATTACCCGTAGTCTTCTTCCTCCTCGAGTTTGAGGTGTGTGCATGCGAATCATACAGCGAAGAAGGATGTTGTTGTTGTTGCAGTTGAGAGGTGTAACCGGTGGAATCATAACCACTATCGTAATCTGTTTCTATTGCTGCTCTCTTACGTTGACTTTCTTCTCTTCTTCTTGATCGAGATCCACTCATCACTGTAACTGAATTACCATTCATTGAAGAATTTGAATTGGAATAACTTATTTGAGTCATTGAAGTCGATACATCCATCAACAGTTTTTCCTGCTTCAAATTGACTATTTTTTTGTTTATCTTTTCATAAAGCTTGTTCTTGACTTGTTTTATCAAATTGTCATAACTCTCTTGTGTCTTTTCGTACTCTTGTTTGAACAAATTTGTGGTTCTATAAACCAAGTATTCTTCACTCAACCTCAATCTCGTCAATTCAGAATCTCTCAATTCTCTATAATCTTGGATCTTGGTGAGACATTCAGTATTGGTATGATTGTGAAGTGTGGACAAAGAAAGTTGCAAATCATGTAAATTTGCTCTGTAGTATAAGTCTTTCTCGTCATAAAACTTCTCCTCCAACTTTCCCAATTTGTTCAGAATGGTTTGACGCCTCTTGTCCTTTTTGATGGCGGTTTGATTCTGCTGTTGTACTTGCACTTGTTGTACTTGTTGTACTTGTTGTACTTGTTGTTGTTGTTGCAGTTGTTGTTGTTCCAGAATCAGTATTTGTTGTTGCTGATGCAGAGCCAGCTGCCGGGCCTGTTGTTGTGCTTGTAGCAGCAGTTGTTGCAGCTGTTGCGCCAGTACCAGCTGTTGTTGTTGTTGTTGCTGCTGTTGTTGTTGCTGTTGTTGCTGTTGTTGATGATGTTGCTGCTGCTGTTGTTGCTGTTGTTGATGATGTTGCTGCTGCTGTTGTTGCTGTTGTTGTTGCTGCTGTTGTTGATAGTGTTGCTCTAGAAGGTAGTCTTGTCTTTGATATATGGGTTGAAATTCAGGTGGAGCGGGCATCTGGACCAGAGCCAGGGGAGGAGGAGGAGGTTGATGGACGTTAACAGCTAAAAAAAATGGTAAAATGGTTAGTTAAGATCTGATTGTTGAAAGGGACTGAAGATTCTTGTATTCCTTTATCATTTGAAAACATTATCAAACAGCTTTTTATAGAAGTAAAGACTCAAGAAAATGACTTACCGTACTCGTTGTTGCCGTTAGTGTAGTTCATTATGGAATGAGTGAATAAGTGAGGAAATGAATGATTGGGTGTTGATTGAAACAGCTTCTTAAAATCTAGAAAAACGGCTCAGGGGAAGTGAACTATATATGAGTCGGTGTCTATGAGTATATGAGTGTGTCGCTATATGTAGGTATATATATCAAATATGTATAGATAGATAGATACATACATACATATCTAGAATTATTGGATTTGGGCCAGGAGCAGTGAATACATTTTTATCTGTTTCTTCTGCTTTTTATTAAACTTTTTTTTCTTCTTGTTTGTGCTTTTTGCATTTTGTGCACGTCTTAAGGAAAAGTAGTGTCGAAAATTTTTTGTCTCTCTAGCTGACGGGTAGATAGATGGAGATAGCGATTAAGGCAATGAGATAGGATTGATAGATAGATAATACCCAAGATGAGATATATACAATTGGTTATCTCAGATCCTTCATTGATAAAACTTTTGAAGACTCTGTTGGAGTCACGACAACTTTTGAACAAGCTGCTGAAGATATCACAAAGACCTGAAGATGGGAAACATGTGATACCGACAATACTGGTCTCTATGGATGACCTTGAATTGATCTTGAAGGAAAATAATGTTGCAAACGGTGATCTGGATTTGGAGTTTTATGAGGATACTTTATTTTTGGATACTTCTAATAATAATGATAATGCCCATACTATTATCGAAAATCGAGTACGATCTTTATTAGCAAATTACCAATTAACCCCAAATGAACTAGATGAATTGATCAAATATATACCAAGGAAATGGCAAATCTATAAACCAATGATACTTTTCCAATCAAAAACATTGGAGACATCGATTTTCCAAAAATTTTTACAAAAAATTGATAATAATAACAATAATAGTGAACATCAAAGTGAAAAATTTTGGAGTCAACTTTGTGAAATTTATGGTCATGGACAAGGGGTAACTCATATAGCAGTTAATGCACCAATAATAGATCAGGATAATGAAATGAGGATCCCATATAATTTGATGCCGATACATGGAGATTTTGGGCCCAAGATTACCAAAAAATCATTATTGGAACCAACACAGGAAGATTTTGATCAAGAATTTTGGTGTTCTACATTACAGAATGATGTCATTCAAACATGGGCACCTAAATATACAATGTTTTCCCGTGGGAACATAATTGAGAAGCAACGTATTTTGAAATTGAATAATATTTATGGGAATGTAATTGTGGATTTGTATAGTGGGATAGGATATTTCACCTTGCATTATCTTGTCAATAAGCCAAAACATTGTCTATGTTGGGAATTGAATCCATGGAGTAATCAAGGATTGATAAGGGCTTTGGAGAAAAGAAAGATTAGTTTCAAATTGATTACATCACAAAATGAGAGAATTTATCAGTTGGATGATGATATCATCGTTTACATCTTCCAAGAGACTAATGAAAATTGTATTGAAAGGTTGAAAGATTTTGCCTCATCATCAAATTTACAAGAAGGTATGAAAATATCACATATTAACCTGGGACTCTTACCTACATCTTCGCTTATATGGCCGAAGATGTTGCAAATATGTGAGTTTAATAGACCTACCAAGGGACTTTTGCCCACCAACATTACAAATAGCATAGGCACCACATTGCACATACATGAAAATTGTCATGTAGCAAAGTTGGACACTATTTTAGACGAGGTGTTGGATCTGTTGATGTTGTTGTTCTCTGAGATGAAGGAACGGGGAGAAGTAGAGGGGAAAGAGAATATTTATGATTCGTTCAAGATTGAAAAGAAAGGAGTACATAAAGTGAAGACATATGCTCCTGATGTGTGGCATGTAGTTTGTGATTTGCAAGTTTATATATGATAAAGGAAATGGGAAATTAAATTTGTAATTCCAAAAAGAGACAATATAGAAATAGGTAAACCATCGAATTAAGTAGATAGATAACAAAATGAAAGGAAATGAAAGTTTGGTATTGAGTGGTGTCTGTTTTTATCTCAATTAATAGAATCTTAACTCATATATGCCTACAATGGGAGAAAATTTTGAAAATTACTCAACATTAAATTAATAGCGCTATCATCTATATTTTATGAAAAGGTTGGGGTAATCATAGCGTCATCGCGTCACAACATTATAAAAGAATGAGGAAACTCCCTATTTAAGAAGAAATTGCCAAAACAAAAACAAAAACAAAAACAAAAAAAAAGAGAGACGCCGAAGAAAACACGATTAAGCTGCAAGTTGCATAATGTTATTTCTATATTGCAATCAGTGATGGGGCAATCTTAAAATGAAGTAGGCGTTGATCAAATGATTTTGACTAATAATTATTCCTGATTACTAACTAACTAACTACTAAATAACGAAAACGACAATTAGGAAATGCATACTAAGGAGAAGAAGAAGATGACGATGATGATGCATGGACCAAAAACGCATAACTTTTTATCTTGTTTGAGGTGCGCGTTTAGTGTCAACAAGCGTTCAAGCTTGTAAGATGCACGCACGATTTGAAATGACGCAAAGTGCATATAAAAACAGAAAAACAACACGTCTCCAATTTTTGAAAGGGGTAGTAAAAATATATGTATATAGTATAGTTACTTAGTTAGCCAAACACCTTCAATCAAATAAATCCGATAACTAAAAGTTATTTTTGATCTGCGAAAAAATATATGTATGTATGTATCATATCAATTATTTTATTGTTAATCTGTATAGTGTTTACAAAAGTAAAACAAAAATAAACGCGATCTCCATAATAATAATTTTTGAAACATCGATAATAATAGTTAATATCCAATCCCAGTTGAGGCAAAGAAGATGTTCATATACTGATTTTGAAACGGGAAAGAACCTTTTAGTCGGATAACAAATTAGAAAAAAACTAAACACAAATATATATATCTATACTTGCTGCTGCTTCAATTTATTAATTTATAGTTAAATATATATTTTATCGATTAATTAATTAATTGAAAACTTGATTGATTTATTGATAGACACACTGTTTACTCCCCACACATTCTCCGATACCTCTTCCGTTACAAAAAAAGAAGTGAGCGCTGCCTTTTTGTTTTCATTTCCGCAAAACTACACGTAAAAAGGAGATTTTCACCCCTGTATACACTACCATATACACACATTATCTCATAACAAGAAGAAGAGAAAAAAAAAAAGGCAACAAGAAATAAAAAGAAACAAAGAGAAACAACAAATAAAATTAGCTTCTTTTCTTGCATGAATCAATTTTTTAAATAAACTTTCAATTACACTTGATTTAATCTTTCAACATTCCACTTATTTATTTCATCCACCTCCCCTCACCATATCATTATCACACACTACATTCATATAATTAAGTTTCATATAACAGGATGTTTAATGCCATAGAGTCAGTGTTGTCCCGGGTGATACCACTCTCCTGGTGCTTACTATTTGATTATAATTTGAGTTTGACCATTTATACAGTGCTCCTAATCTTCATCCAAATTCCAATATGGTTACAAATGATTAGTTTGAACAGTTTTTATATACCTAGAAAAGAAATGAAAGCTGTGATAATTTCCAAAGTCATCACATTCACTGTATGTCTGTTATCCGTTGTGGATTCATGTTATAGTCGATCTCTTGTCAAAGAATGGGCCATATTATTGGTTTTAACCTTGATATTTATCAAATTGATAACGACAAATTTCTTACAACTGTTTTTATACAATCATAAGGCAATTGCATTGATTTACCTTTTTGTATTTTCATTTGTCTTATTCTTACCATTTATCTTGTGGGGTAATTTGGATGATAAATTGTTCATGTTTAACAGATTTTCTTCATCAATGATTACAATTCTTTCCATTTCATTTGTCATTGGATCATTTGAATTTAACAGAAATTTTTCTTTACGTCATTATTGTGATCCACTCTCCAAAAATACAAAACTCATATTCAACATTAGTGTTTGTTTTATTTCATTATTTTATCACAATATCATCTTTAATTTACCATTTATGGATGAATCACAAAGATTTTTCGTCCTCGCAAAGACTAACAAGATATCAATTTTGGTGAAATTATGTCTTTTAATCTTGGTTCATTCATATGTTTACTATTATATCTTTATCAAGAAAAGATATAGAGATTTTAGAGGTTTTGATAATTCAGATAATTTGAATAATTTTATCGAATTGGGTATAGAAAGATTTTGTGATCAAGATGATGAAGGGAAAGAAGAACAATCCAACAATGGTAATATCGTTTCTATCGAAAAGTTTTACATAGTTTCAATGGATGAAGCTACATCTGCTGGTCATAATTGATGGAGTTGTGTTTTTTTCCTTTTTTTTTGTCTGTGCTTCTTGTTTTTTATTATACCATTTTTTTTGTTTGAAACCGAGAGTTTTTGTATGTCTTTGAGTTTTGTGTTTGTTTCCTTTGGTCATTTCTGTTTCTGTTCCCAATTTTAATGTTGTTTTTGGTGCTCTGCAGATGTAAAATTATTTTTTTATATATCTTTAATCAAAGAAAGATTATTTAAACTTGATGAAATTTTGTAATTAAGTGCATTCATCTATGTCTGTTGGGAGTTAAGGATGCACGCGCTTGCATGTCACCTAGGCAACAACACAAAAGGTTACTGCGCTGTGCTGCGCCAAAAAACTTAATAAAGCTGTCGTTATTTTCATACACGACTTCTCGGGGGCTTTTTTGATTCGGTATTATCATCATATTTCATGAAGCCATTATGAAGAGGTTTGTTTGCCAAATTGATGGTTCCAAAATTGCAAATAATCATTGATCTCATTAAAAAAAAAAAAATATTGGGGATCTCCAAAAACTAATTTAGATCTTCTTTGCATATTATTTCTCAGAGTTTGGCACCCACTTTACCGTACCTTCTTTATAATATGATACAAATCAACAAATCTTGCTACATTGAAAATTATGGTGATCAGTAGACCTTAAAATTCCTTCAATCGGTAAGAGTATGTGTTATCTCTCACAGCATCATCAGAGCTTCTTTTTGAACTCAAAATCTCTCTTCTTCAATATCTTCATATCCGGTATACTTATCAGAGTTGTGTATTTTGAAAGCTACATTCACTAATGGGTATATCATCTTATTGTTTAGGATTATTCTTCAACACGAAAACTGTCACTTGTATTTTTTTCAAACCTTGTTATTCAACTTAAATTGATTTAGTTGCTGAAGTCTTGTTTTCTTTATATTCAATTTGTATGGTAAATTTTTCGATTTTTTTGGATGATATCAAAATGTTTTATAAATTGTCTTTAAGAGTACTCAGGGACGTTTCTAATTTCTATCTACAAATAACCACCATTGTATAAAGTTATCAAAGACAATAACTATTTGAAAATATATCTAATATATTGTCTTTTTTACAACTAAACAGGTAAGATCATTCTGTTGATAAACTAAAGCTAGATAAATTTTCATTTCAAACTACCAAAGTCTTCTCTTCTTTCAAGTCATATAGTCCAGTTCAATGTATGAATCACTTGTATATTGCATGCGATTCTATTTTATATAATTTTCCATTTCTCGACTTCTATCCGATTGGACTGAAGAGTTATTCTTTGACACAATCTGAAAGAATTGCGTTTTCCTCAAGTAAAAAAGTTACTAAATGAATGTTGGGCACCTTAAAAATTATGGGAGCTAGAGCTACTTCCCCATTGATATGTTCTCTTCATTTCATATATTATTCTGCATTCAATAACAATGAAAGGTTGTTCATAAGATAGTCACAGGGAGGTGTCTTTTTTATGAGTCAACTGATAACTTAATCAATCAATCAATAGGTTGTAAAAAGCCAAGCATATTAAGGTTTGAAGTTTATTATTTAGACTAAACTTTGAATATATTTAAAGTAATCATTAGTCAGTAACAATCGTTACTACCCCGTTATCACTATTGGTCCACCTAATAGTGTAATTATTTATCAATCAGTAGAATTGACTCTTAACTCGGTAACAACAATACGTATTGAACTGCTTGATAGTAACAGCTTTTTTGCAATTATCTGAAGTGGTTTTCAAGTCACAGAAATAAAGTTTGATCAAACAAAAATTGAAATTCCTGCCGAAGTGTGTGATGGAGATTGATTAATTGAATAAATGAATAATAATAAATTGAAAACGCACACCCCTCAACCCACGCGCGCGCACATGGGACTTCAATTTAATTTAGATATAATGCACACTACCAAACAACAATCAATCCAATTGTTAGTGTTACATCATTCACCACTCACTCATTCACTAACAACTAGGCTAATTGAGACCAGGCTGACCATATCTATTATTTGGTCCGGGTGTAGCATGTGCCTATTCAAATTTAATAATTACTCCTGTGTGTGTTTCTTTCTTTCAGGATAGAGGACTAACTAATAATTTAATTAACCAAAAAAATTAATTAAGATTTTCTGCTAACGCCCCGTTGTTTTAACCCAAATTAAGGGTCTGAATGTGTGTGTATGTACGTGTGTGTGTTTGGTGTGTTTTACCACTGATATTATTCAACAGTAGATCATCTCTTTATCTTGCAATTTCTCATATATATATATATATATATATCATCGGGGATTCAGGATCTCTAAATCTGAAAAGAATTGTTTGTTATCTACTGTTCCACATCTCTCACTCCCGTCACGGTTCAATCAAATTACGCAACTGGTGAAGTTCATAAACAAAACTATTACGATTTTTTGTCACTTAACAACTACTGAAATATATACCCCCATATCATACATACAAAACCGAAAAACAACAAAACAATATAGCAATGATTACAATAAGTCCTGATATTTGTTTCAATATGTTGATTCTATCCTATGCAACTACAGTACTGCAAAAGACTTCTTCATCTCTGCTGAATTTTCAATGGTTCAACATCAAGGTTATGTTTCTTTTGATTGCCTTGCATATAATTCCAAGATTTCTATTTTATGGTGATGTTGATTATATCAACAGGGAATCAGTTGTGCTAAATTACCTCAACTGTCTTCTATTGTCCATCATAGCAACATCTTACTATTTCCTAACCACTACAATGTCAATAATTTCAACCAAATCCACAATCTCAGTCACTATTGACTCTGAGAAATCAATACAATATAGGCATTTTTCCAAACATGACCATCTCCAACAACAACAACAATATAATCTTCTGGGTTTGTATATCATAATCTTGTTGTTCTTGGCAATCACATGGTTAGTATACGAGGACAAGGTTTTGTTGCTCATAATCAATTTGATCCATTTTGCCTTTGTCTGTTTAATCAGTTATTGTTGCGATACTGGCGCTGTGAAGTACTCAATTGACATCGTTGAAGATGACGGAGAAGAGGAAGAAAAAGATAAGGATTATTTCGATGATTTCACAAAGGCCAAAAAATTCCCCACCACTTGGTATCGGTTTCTCATCAACAATGACTCGAGTCATTTGGAAGATTTAAATATCAATCCATGGGAGATCATCTTCATCGTGTTAACTTTTTTGAATATCCCATTTGTTCTGTTATCTGCTTTATCTCCAATACTATCAATGGCCATAAGACTGCCTGAAAAACAAACACTGATGTCACCTTATATAAGTTTCTGGTTATTCAATATTTTTGTGGTGGAATGTGCCAAGTTGGGATACCATTATCTCCACCAACGCCAACTGCAGGAAGTTGAGGATGAAGAAAAAATGTTGAATACCATCTTGATCAGAATTGTTACCTTAGTGTGATTTGTATTATTTTGCAAGATTAAAACTTTTATCATAATCCCGTTGGAATTTTGGTATACTTGAAATTTTAATCATTCGTGGTTGACAAATTATTGATGACAAAATAACAAATGACTAAAGATACCAATTGACAAGATATTTTTTAAAAAGAAGCCATTGATTTTGTTCTCGTATATTTTTGTTACATTTCATCATGAATTGTGCACTAGATCAAAATGTAGACCATTCTCAAGATTGAGTTTATATGTTGGAGACCCATATAAAAAAGATGTGCTGTTCTGATTTATTCACTGAACGGCTAACATAAACATAAATACTTAGCCTACAAGTTCTAAAGATCAAGATGAGATATATAGAGCCTTCGTAATTAAAATTTATCATATTAAATTTCTCTATCAAAGGGATTGATTGTATGCCTAAACTAAATTAAAACAGTAGTACAACATCTATACTCTCAGTGAAAAGAAGAGATTTTAGTTAATTTGATTTGCATATGGAGATTAAATGTTTTTTTAGAAGATTAAATACAAAATATAATGAAATTCATTAAAATAATATTCAGTCTAGGCAGAAAGCTATCAAAGCTTAATCAACACCACCGATCAATTACTGCTTATATTTATTGACTATATCATCAAACAACAAATTTTTTTCTGCATAATCGGTCAAAAAAATATGTTTTGGATTTTTCAGTTCTAATTGCTTAATCAATTCAGAGTTCAGCAGTTCATTGTTGTTCAATATGTTCAAGGTGATTTGGTTCAGAATCAAATCACCGGACAAGTCTTGTACTGGGTCCATTTGATTTAACAATTCTTGGGATTCTGGGATTTGTAAAAGTTGCAAATTTAAACATAGTAATTGCAAATGGTTTTGGAAATTTGGGAATTGTTGTTCAATCTCTTCAAAGAAATAAAAAGATGATTGTACCTTACCAGTTAACAAGTTGGCAAAACTCTCAATCAAGTTATAAGTGATACTATCGTTACTGATTTGTTTCAAATTTTGTAAATCTTCAACCAGTTTAGACAAATTGTTGGAGTAAAGTCTAAGTAATACCAACATTGACAATGTTTCTAAATTGTTGCTGTTCAAGTTTTCCAAATATGTAATTGCTTGATCAATCTTTCCAATTTTGGACAAATATATCGATCCTAATTTTATCACAAACTCATTATCAGCATGACTAGTAATGAATTCTTCAAACTCATCCACTTCACCTTGTACTTGAACAAATTTGGTAAAAAATTTGACAAAGGTGCCATTAACGCTTGTCGAGGAAGATAATTCCTTCAACACTTCGTCGTATAAGCCAAGTGAGATTTTGGATCTGTAATAATATTCGTATGCTAATGAGTCTTCATCTTCCAAATCGAGTTCACTCGTCGAATTGATAACCTCTTGGAATTGACCACTGAAAAACTGCTGTGTTAAAAGAAAATTATCTGAAGGCAAGGACGGTTAGTTACTGAAAGCTAAGAAATCCAATTCATTCATTCATTCAATATGATATAAGTGAAGACATACCGCTAGATTCATCCATCTTGTAATGTCTAATGATATTAGAGTGATCAAAAGGTATTTGATAGTTATATATGAATTTCGTGTCTGTTTGATTTTTTTTTTGTTGTTGTTCTCTTTTAGTTTTTCTTAATGGCACGCCCTCATCTGCCAAATCTCGTACTCTTAAATGATGATATATAAGATAATGGATAGATAAATAAATACAAATAAATACATGGATAAGTAGATGATGAAGATAAAAGTTAAATAGATTATCTAAAGAAATAGATAAGGTAAAAATAAATTATATAAATAAATAAATAAATAAATAGATCATGTAAGATAAATCAATGAATAAATAAGAATTAATAAATAAATAAATAAATAAATAAATCAATCAATAAATAAATAAATAGAGAAGTAGACAAAAGTGATGAAAGCATTTTGTTTTATTCTCTGTATATTTTAGCTACTCGAAGTCTCAATCAATGACTTGAACTCCAGCTTGGCAAATCTTAAACCACAGTAGCCACAAGTACTCAGCTTTGGTTGATCCAAATTGATGTAGATTTTAGGATGGCCCTGAGGTCCTTTATTACCATCACACACTGCGACATTCTCATGTTCCAAATACTTGATCGGCTGAGCATTAATCAACTCCATAGCAGAGTAAGGCCTTGGTTGGGTTTCCCAATCCTTTCCTTGGAATCTAGCGTACTTGTTGAATACCTCTGACCTAGGCATCTGTGATGCCGACCAAGTGGCAATCCTGTTGGGAGCCTGTTGGGCAATGTTTGAAGGATCAGGCGTGCCAACATCGTTCAAAGGTGCTTTGAACAGTGATGGCATGAAATCGGAGGAAGTTTCAGTTGTTTCCACTGTTTTTGAGGTTTGTCTTGAGGCAACAACAGTGCTGTTGAAACGACACAATTTGTAAGATTGAATGCTCCATTCATCACGGCCCAGACAGCGGAGACTCCTCTTAATAGATTGCTTAATAGTAAACATGGTTGATGATCAACTTCTGTACTGTAACAATATATAATATATCGATAAATTCCGATAATTCTTTGATGTTTTTTTTTTGTTCTTTATATTTAAAAAGATTCATATCGTACGGTAATCTATCTATCTCGATAATTAAATATACACTGGTCACTACACTACATACAGGGTACCAGACCCTTACTGTTTTACCGCCTTCTCTCTTTGATTACCACAGACCTTCAACATCAATTCATATTTGTACTCATTCATAGACATGCCTTTTGCCATACTCTGGTATAACAAATGATCCTGTTTCTCCACTGTATTCATGATTCTCTCTATTTCTAAATCGTCATGGAAATTTTTAATCAATGGTGGATCCGCATACGATGACTGCAACCCCCTCTGTCTTTGAAAACTGGGATCTCCCAGGGTTGCAACACTATTGCTTCTAGAATGTTGTAACAGTACAGGAGGAGGAGGGGTCAGAGAATTGGAGCGAGGTGATGCTGATCTTCTGTGTAGCACTATTCCGGGACCTAGTCTCTGATTCGAGGTGGCATAATTGGCCGTCTCTGATAGTCTCTGTTGTTGCTGCTGATGACTGTGTTCGGATGATCTGCTCATTATTTCCCTCTCCTCTTCAAGGTGTTTCGGAAGTGCCTGTTCAGTGTGTGTCTGTCTGACTTGATTAATCCTTGTTGAAACAAAAAACAGCGACGCAACAGAGAGAGAGAAAAAAATAAAAACTGAAAACAATTTTTATAAAGGAAGAAGAAGAGGATTCATTCATTCTCTTATAATACAAACGATATCAACGTTTTCATCCATAAATAGCATGGCTGAACTAACTGAACTGGAGAAGAGGAGAATATTGAGAGAGAGAAGAGCTGCAAAATTCAAGCAGGGTGGTGCTAGTGAAAGGCTTAACAAAATCACTGGTGCTAACAACTCAACCTTATCGACCTCATCACCCATCGATTCTCAACCTTCTAATACTACTACAACATCGACAACAACGAGTTCTTTTTCTAATCCAACACAAACTGATGTCAATTCCAAGAGAATATCACAGAGTTTCGTCCATGACCACAGAGATACAACTGAAGTAGTAGATGAAAATGCAGACCCTGAAATTGAAGATATTTCCACTTTTGCTCCACTGACCACGCCAGTGCCAGATCCATTATCACCTTTGATATCACAACAAGAATTGCCAAACGATCAAGATTTGGAGAAACTCTTGCAACAGATGTTGAGAGAAGCGTCTTCACTGCCTCATATGGGACAAGGCGATCTGGATGGCAACCCCCTAGATGGAACCAACCCATTTGCAAATGATGAATTTTTCAAAACTATGATGAAGATGACACAACCTACACAACAACAAGGCCAGACCATAGGTGGTCCTACATCGGCTTCTTCTGAACAAGTTCAGGAAGTTTTACTGCGTTTCAAAAGATTTCAAATGGGTTTCACCGTTTTCAGAGCCACGTTAATAATATCGTTGTTGTTGAAGGCCTACATCTCTGAAGGATTGACATCGTCTCGGATAGAGATGATCTACATGAACCCATGGGCATCATCTTTCAACAAATATTTCCTTGTGTTGGAACTGATTTTTTTCCTCATTCATTTCCTCTACATCCGTACTTTTGAATTCTATCCAAAAGAAGGTTTTTTAAATTCAATTATCCCATTGGTGGCACCATTTTTCCCACCTTCTATTGCAGTATTTGTGAATTCCATCCCAAGCTATTTGGATATTTTCAAAAATTTCCAATTCGATATTAGTCTAGTCATTGTATTTTATGGTATGGTTTCTATACTATAAATAGATAAATATAGATGTTTGTTATTTTTTTTGTTTATGTTCCTAATTCAATTGTCATCACTTCCAACAATTTCCATCCACGTCTTACCTTCTTTTTTCAATTCGCTTGTAATTTCATCTTTGATCTTTACCACTAATCCTGGACCTTTATATGCAAATGCAGTATAAAGCTCAATAAATGTGGCCCCAGCTTTGGCAAATTCAATTGCATCTTTACCGGTGGAGATACCACCACATCCAACCAATACCAAATTGGATCCCTTGGTAAATTTCCTCAATGTTTTAAAACCTTTTAACGCTATTGGCTTAAGCGGTGCGCCCGATAATCCACCAGTCTCATCAACTACACTTCCCTTGGTGAGCAATGTTTCTTTAGGTCTCTGAATAGTGGTGTTTGACATGATGATACCATCTATTTGAGCCTCCTTCGCAGATTCTGCAATGGATTTGATCTCCTCTTCACCCAAATCTGGAGCAATCTTAACCATTATTGGAGGTTTAGGAGTGATTGAAGTCTTTGGTAACTTATTTCTCTCATCAACAACACTTTTTAACAAGTTTGTCAATTTCGATTCCAGTTGTAAATCTCTTAAACCTGGTGTATTTGGAGATGAAACATTAATCACCAAAACATCAGCATATGGTCCCAATCTTTGAACACCCTTGACATAATCTTCCACTTCGTCTCCATTCTTGTTTTTCCCAAGGTTGATACCCAATAATTTCCCATCTCTGAAAGCATTCGAAGATGGCTCTGGATCCTTTTGTAACATTTTCTCCAATCTCAATCTCAATCTGGCAATGACATTCCAATGCCCCGAAGAATTGAACCCATATCTATTGATAACGGCATCATCCTTTGGCAATCTGAAAAATCTTGGCTTAGGATTTCCTGGTTGTGGTTCAGGTGTAATGGATCCAATCTCGACATAACCAAAACCTGAATTGAATAACAGATCAATGACCTCACCATCTTTGTCTAAACCTGCAGCCATACCGATAGGATTTGATAAAGTTTTACCAAAGACATCCACTTTCAAAGCTGGACTATCGACATCGTTGAATAATCTAGGAGCCAATCCATACTTCATCAACAATATTCCTAATTTATGGCCCTGCTCACCATCTGTAACAAGACGGATAATTGGACAGAAAACATACTCATGAATAGCTGACCGAGCATCAAAACAGTAAGCTATAGCTCCTAGTCCAATAATGGATAATAATGCACCACCAAAGAAATTAGCCTTCAAAGGAGTTTGCTTCGATCTGTTGCTTTGGAAATTTCTAACAGATGAGGAAGCAAACCTTTTGAAACACAATGGTTTCTTCATCAACTGAGATTGCAATACCCTTCTAGTAGACATTTTTTTCTCCTAAAGCGAACTAGGTTTATGACTGACAATGATTCTGCTTCTCGGTCTTAGGAAGCACTGTGTATGTATGTATGCAATGCAACAAACGATAGGACGTCTATCTATTTAAAATAAATTAGATGATTATTTTTTTTTTCATTTTTTTTTTTTGATTTTCTGTTCATACGAATTTCTTATTTCCCGCATGTCATGTAGAGCCTTCAACAGCACCTGATACACATCACCCCCTCTTCAAACACCATATTCAATGTTAAAAAATTCTTCAGTGTCATTCAACTTAATGCGAAGGTTAGTATGTCGATATGTATATATATATATATATATATATTGAGATGGATCACTTACGCGGTAGATTAAATTTTTTTGGTCCATTACATTACCATGAGGAGGTGGTACTCGCTCTCTGATGAAGTAACAAATTCTACTCAATTCAAACAGTTCGGAAACACCTTCTTCATGTTTTCTAGTGAACCACAAAGTTGCAATGGCCTCCTCTGGATCATCTTTCCAGCTAATTCCAAGTATAGGTTCATGTAATTCTTTTGGGATGTACAAAACATTTCCAAGTACGTTATGCAACAAAACATTCCATAATGTGAACCTTCTATGGTAATCACCCTTAATCCTAATCAAAAGACATCCTGTTTTTTGAAAAGTGTCAGATTTTCTAGATGGTATCAACCCCTTTCTCATAACATGGGATTGATAAGCACTCTTGAAAACAGAGCTTCTGTAGGATTGAATGAGTTCAGTTGCTTCTGCATCTGTCCCAATTTCCAGAATTGCTTTCAACTTAAACCCACTAATGTTAAAAAATTTTTTAAAAAAATTGTTAGTATATCAGTTCGAACTACATTTAATCCCAATTGTTGGTTTAAATAAAGAGGTTGAATAATTACTCACTTTTTTCTCCAGAATGTCCATTTAAAATCTAACTGAGATTGCGGCTTTCTTCTCCCCTGTCCCCTTTTTGAGGGAAACAACTGGAATCCAGCTAAAGCAGGGTTAGATGCCAATATCTGTCTCTCGTATTCCCCCTGGGTTGTTGCCGCACTTATGAATTTCAAGCTTGATTTTTTCTTCACCAATCTTGGTGTTGTAAGTGTTTTCAATTGTTTATCCGAAAGCTCATTAAATTTGAGTTTTTCAAGAGGCAGTGTGACAGTTTGGGAAGAAATTGGAGATGATGACCTTGTTCTGGAAAAAATATTTGTCAGCCTTTCACGAATTTTTAACGGTGTTGATGGATTTGAATTCAGGGAGAGATCTGGAACGCTGTCAATCAAAAAATTAGTTGGATAACGGGGACTTCTATCTGGTGTACTCACGGTAGAACTTTCATCAGATGATCTCAAAATAAGATCAGTTGTACTTGGTTCATCTTTGGCGTTTAATTTGTATATCATCGCTTGAAGTTCTTCATGATCACCCCCAAAATTCTTGTATAATTCATCGACATATTCAGCTTCAGCTTCTTCCCTTGTTTTGGTATCTTCATTCTCCTTATTCCCAGCAGATGATCTAAAGCTCATCTTTCTTTTCAAAATTCCAGTTCCATTTTTATGTTTATTTATCTTTTCCATTGGCGGAACAGCTTTCTCTTTCAAAATGGATAAATCAGTTTCTGATTTGTTCTCATTGTGAAATCCTTCTTGCTTGCCTGAGTGCCCAAATAAGCTGGACCAACTTTTAGAAAATACTGGATGCTTGTACATATTTTCTGAATGATGTTTCAGGGAAGATGGGCTGATTTCGTTTTGTACGATACGATACTGTCTTCTGAAAATTGAATTCTTCTATTTGCAACGATTTCCCTTTTTTTTTTTTGACACAAATAAGATCATTATTTCAGTCGTTATCAAGATATCAAAATTGTTGTAATGGTAAATTTTTCATTTCATAAAATTTTTTTTTTTTCTTTTTGTTTTAGGTTAACTTTGTTACATCGCATCTCATCAGAGTTCTTCTACATTTCAAAATACGATATAGTAACCATTCTTCATATAAAAATGATGTCCACAATGGGATCTGGTGAGAGTTCCTCTCGTTCTAAATACGAAAGAGGTGTCGTGAAAAAGAGCTCGAAGTACTCGAAGGACAAGAAATTAAACGCCAACCTTAAGCACATGGACAGACAATATAAAGATGCGATAAAATCGGCTCAAAGAACAGATATTTTACTTCAAGAAGAAGTTGGATTTTTAGAGGCGGAAGGTATGGAGAAGACTTATAAGTTCAAGCAATCGGAGTTGAAGGATAATGTCGATGTTAGTACAGCTAATAAGAATTTTGAATTAGATTTGAAAGAATTTGGTCCGTACGATATAGACTACACTAGAAATGGTAGAGAATTGTTACTTGGTGGTAAAAAAGGCCATGTTGCATCTTTGGATTGGAGGACAGGGGCCTTAGAGTGTGAGTTGAACTTGAATGAAACAGTTCATGCTGTCAAGTATTTACACAATGACCAATATTTCGCAGCAGCCCAAAAAAAATATACATTTATCTATGATAAGACAGGAACAGAATTGCATAGATTGAAACAACATATCGAAGCTACACAACTTGATTTTTTGCCTTATCATTTACTATTGGTCACAGCAGGTAACACCGGTTACTTGAAATATCATGATGTGTCTACCGGTGTCCTAGTTGCTGAGCATCGTACGAGATTGGGCCCAACATTAGCCATGAAACAGAACCCTTGGAATGCTATTATGCACCTCGGACATGGTAACGGTACAGTATCGTTATGGTCACCTAGCATGCCTACTCCATTAGTCAAGATCCAAGCCTGTAGAGGTCCGGTAAGATCAGTGGCAATCAACAGAGATGGTAGGTATATGGCTGTAGCAGGTGCGGATAAGACGTTGAAAATATGGGATATAAGGAATTTTAAAGAAGTGGACTCATATTTCACACCAACACCAGCATCTTCATTGGACATTTCAGACACAGGGTTGTTATCAGTAGGGTGGGGGCCACATGTTACAGTTTGGAAGGATATTTTGAAAAAGAAACAGAATTCTCCATATATGACACATTTGATTCCAAGTTCAAGAATAATGAGAACAAAATTTGTACCCTTTGAAGATATTTTGGGTGTGGGTCATCAAAATGGTATTCAATCATTGATCATTCCTGGTGCCGGTGAGGCTAATTATGATGCATTAGAGTTAAACCCATTCGAAACAGCTAAACAGAGACAACAATCTGAAGTGAGATCATTGATGAATAAGTTGAGCCCAGATATGATCACTTTAGATCCTAATGTTATAGGAAGTGTGGATAAACAGAAGCCACAACATAGACTTTCTGCAAAGGAGTTACTGGAGTTGACAAATACAGATAAAGATAAAAAGGACGCCAGTGAGTTGGCCTTGAAGATAAGACCAGAGGTTAAGGCCAAGAACTCTTCATTAAGAAAACATTTACGTAAGAAGACTCAAAATATTATTGACCAACGGAAGTTGAGAATAGAGAAGAATTTACTGGACGAAAAACAACAGAGGGTATCGTTGGCAAAGAAGAGAAATGGAGTACCAGAGGAGAAGGATTTATTAGGTCCCGCATTAGCAAGGTTCAAATGATGATTATTATGATGTGAATAAAATTATTTTTCTTTTATAATCGACAATTATACAAGCACCAAGTATCAATCACTAATGACTGAATTTACTGTTCCCCTGCATCAGCTCCTTCATCATCTTTATCTTCCAAAGTAAAAGGATCTGGTAATGGAGCCTCAGTATTATTCAACTGTCTCACTGTCTTGATAGAATCGACTGGCGTTCCTGAATTTTTATCATCCAATACAACAACTCCATTCACTCCTCTAAATTTCCTAGCTGGAACATATCTTGAGTCCTTAATAAAAGCAATATATTTCAATTGATCTGGTAAAACCCTGGAC
Source organism: Nakazawaea wyomingensis (assembly GCA_030567715.1). Lineage (NCBI taxonomy): Eukaryota > Fungi > Ascomycota > Pichiomycetes > Alaninales > Pachysolenaceae > Nakazawaea > Nakazawaea wyomingensis. Next base: position 27,591 of record JAJLSQ010000082.1, on the reverse strand, counting down.
ATGTTCTCTAATTGATATGGTACCTTAGTGTAGTTTGTTTGTATTGATGGTTCTTCGATATCAGTCGGTAACTCTTCTTCTGTTGGTTTTTCCTTTTCAGGCTGTTCAACTTCAACACTAGATTTCTCATCTACTTCCATTTTATCATCATCATCTTTATCTTCTTTCTTATCCTTTTCCAGTTGTGCTTTCTTAGCTCTCAGTCTAGCTCTATTGGTAGTCGACAAAACAGCAGTAGCAACTTTATCAGGTGTTTTTTCCTTGGCTTCTTCAATCTTTGGTGGATATGCAAATAAATCTTTCTTCGTATGACAATTTAAATTCATCTTTGGAACCTTCATGTCTTCAGTAACACCAATAACAGAGGTGGCACTAAATGATAAAGATAAGAAATGAGTCAATGGGAACCAATACCAAGACTGTGTGAACAATGCTAAACCAACAATAGCTTTCAGGTTCAATGTATTTGTTTGAGCATTTTCCAATTGAATAGTGACGTTCCTCCCACCTGCATCAATAATACCTTGAGCTAAAGCGGCCCCATATTTGGCCAAAGCATCTTGATTTTTATTTGAAATGACATTTGCAAAGTTTTCCTTAACTTCTTTGATCTTTGGGAAAGTCTTTTCATTTTGTTGTATTAAAATCATTGAAGTAGCAATCAAAGCTCCTTGTCTGACAAAGTCCACTGGATCCTTTGTTAATGGCTCTAAAACTTCGATAGCTGCGTTCAAACCACGGCCTGCACATGAAATACCCAACGCCATGGCAGTACCATAACGAACGTGTGGATTATGTGATTCAGAAAGAAGCTCAACAATTGTTGGAACAGTAGTGTAGTCACGTAAGAGAATGAAACCCAATGCTGTCACCGATGTTCTCCTAACGCTATCTGATGAATCAGAAACAGCAATATGTAATAATCTTTGGATAGCAGAGTTATTACCAGTACCGCAATAAGCTAATGCCAATACGAAACAAGCACCATAACGTAAGATTGGATTTTGATGTTCTATCATTTTAGAGATCAGATATTCAGCCTCAGATTCTTTGCCATAGTATATCAAAGCGATACTGATAGCTAAACCACGAATAATGTTCTCATGTTTTGTCTCTTCTGAGTAAGCGAGCATACTATCAACAGCCAGTTGTGAGCCAGATCCGAGCATAACAAGACCAATAGCCAAAGCTGCGGCCTCACCCGATATAGCTGAATCGGCGTACAACACAACTCTTAATTCTTCATAGATATCTTGTGATCCCAATCCCATACCAGCTACACCAACACCAAGACATGCTCCATGTAAGATAACATCAACTTCTTGATTTTCCGATGAGTCATTGGTACCAGCTCCACCTGCATTTTCAACAACATTTTCTCTTAAGAAGTTAAGAACTTCTTTACCATGACCCGCAAATATAAGACCCAAACCATAAAGAGAACCACCCTTGGTAAAATGAGAACCTGATGAACCTGGTAAATATGGTTGTAATATTGTCATACCTTGAGAAAGATTACCCTTGTGGATTACTCCTAATGCTGCAGTTGCCGAAAACTTCGACCAGTTAGTGGCTTTACCCAACCATTCTAAATTAGATCTGAAGAAGGAATCATCGGTTGTGCCAGCATGCATGAAAGCATTTTGGAAAGTGACAGCAGAATGGAAAATCGAATTTCTTCCATCCAACGATGATTTAGCCCTATTTAAAATACTGATATCTGTGTTATTGTTGTTGTATAAAAAGGTAATATCCAAATCACAAGTAGGGATACCGGATAAGATCTTTAATATTTTTGATGGAGTCTGAGCATTAACATTAATGGATTCATCGTTCGACAAAATTTCTATTGTCTTATCCAATAACTCCTGTGAAGCAGTGTTGACCAAGTCGAATGCTACTTGCAATGCAGTGAGTTTTAAATCAGCGGCTATCAATTTGCTGAATATTCTATGAGCTAACTTATAATCATTTAGTTGAACAGTAATCTTGGAAATTGTAAAGTAGTCTGGATTTTTCAATGACAACAAAATTAAAACGAGCGAATTCAAAACATCATTTCTAAAAGGACTATTTGGAATGACAGAAGATGCACAAGCCAAAACATAATTTACTAAAGCCAAGGCTAAATCCTCATCATCGATGTGATCATCAATGATTTTCTTAACTATATCCAATCTGTAACTTTCCAATGAGATTCCAATCGCCAATTTGAGCTCCTTTGATTTAACACACTTTTCCAACATCTTTTCGAAGATCAATTTCAATTGAGGATCTATTTCAACATTTGGATCTGTGTATCTCGTTTTAGACAAGGAAATGTAGTAATTGATACATTTAGATACGATAGTCTCAACAAATTCAGTCTTTTCGTCAATATCAAACAGATCTCCAGAGCATAATGAATACTTTACAGAGGAATCATAATCTCCCAAGTTATAGTAGACCTTTGATGCTACTAATGCAGCAAGATTTCTATCACCAAAAGTATCATCTTCGTATAATTCTTCGATATCAGTAATCTTGTTTGCAATCTCAGCCCATAACTGATCAACGACATTGTTCAATGATTTCAAAGCGTATGACTTCAAACCATCATCTGGCTCTCCCAACAAAGCTAGCAATGGTGCTGCAGATGTTAAAGACATAATGATATTACAGTTACGCCCTTTAAAGATGCAAAATTGAGATACTTTATTTTACCTATTACTAACTCAATGTATGCAAAAGGATATCCTCGATGTGTTTTTTTTTGTATTTTTTTTTTGATAAATAGTTAAAGAAAAATCGCCACCATGAAGTTTTATTTACCCGGAGAAGATGAACATACTTTATGGCAGATTCTTGCATCCTCCCTCTTCGTTATACATTCCCTTAATTGATTACCAAACACAAAAACACTTCGAAATATGGTAAAAATGTGAGGATTTAGAAGGAGAATAATATTTATAGGATAATCTTTTCTGCAATTAGATTTTTTGATATATTTAGACTTTTTTTTCAAACTTGAATATGCAAAAAAGGTTATTTGGAATGGACATCCCAAATCGCTATCCCTATTGACAAGTTGTATGTGCCTAATGAACAAGAGATTGGAATGAGATGTTTTTAAATGATACATCTTTAGGGTTTAGAGACTGAATCTTTCTGGGGCGAATTGAAATGTCTGTCCTCAGTTTCTATATCAAAATTCTCTTCCCGGTATTGAATTTTATAAGAAAGATTTATCCTTTTAACTGCATCGAATTGAGAAGAGATGATATCAAGGAATGCTACTTTGAAGTGGAGAACTAACCAGTTCCAAATCCAAATGAGATTATTACACTTTGGGTTTACAGGCGGCATTATATCGCCGGCGGAATGATACCCTTCATGGGGTAATAAGATCAGCGTTTTTTAGGGAAAAAAAGAATCAAATCAATCTTACGCCTATCATTTAAGTGCCTGTAATATTTGGTTTTCTAAAATAGTTTTCCGATAGAGTAAAATCCAAAGACAAAAGAGCAATCTAAGAACTCTTTGACGAGAGTAACACAAATTTATTGGGATAATCACCCTCGGATTTGGCACAGTTCGATTATGGCTCGAAAGGCAGTTTTCAAAACTTTTCGTTATGTTGTATAAGCTAATTAGCTATAGGAAAAGTGTTGGGCACATTTTTTACTACTCTCTTCAGAGAACTCGAGTTTTGATTCAATGCCAAATTCATATCATTTCGTTGTATGTCTACCATTGCACAATTCTCTTCCTTTTATCATAGCTTTTTATATCCATCCAAATGGACCCGAGCCATATTTTGTTGTTTTGTTTTCATGATTCACTTTTTTTGACTCATCCTCTTTGGCGCGCATAAAAATTCAAGAATAAAAACTGACACGGGAACTTGCAAGTCAAAAAGAGAAAAAAAATTAATAAATCATTCAACCATTCAACTCTTCAAATTGATGAAAGTGTTGTTATTGTTAGTGCGTAAAGATTTCAAGAAATTAAGCCTCTATGAGAATGCTAGTCATGAAAGATGACTATTGTGGAATATCTGAAGTGTGGTATAAAAAAAGATAGATCGAGAGCAATGCAAAATCGTTTTTGTCTCTCTATGCACTGCTATTATTTCTTGGTGTCCTGTCAGCCTTTTCTTTGAAGTGATGATTGCGGATATGGCACACGTATGAAAATCTTAATGACACAAACAATTCAGAACAAGTTAGTCTGAGTAATTCTTGGAAATTCCTTTTACTACCTTCATAGTATACACTTTGTTTCAATGGAGCTTTGCAGGAAGAGCGTAGAGAATCTAATTTACTAAACTTTCAAACTTGTTGACTAGTGGGATTTAATTTATGTGGAAAATAGCTTAAATACGAGATGAAGCAAATTGCTTGAAATTCGGAACACGTCTCTCTATCTGTCTTCTCAGAGAAGCCTAAATAGGGAATGAAATGAAATATGAAAAATGACAGAAATCCATCATCATGATACAAAAAAGACTGAAAGACTCAAATGGACGGGACGGGATACACGACTCACCTATACAAAAAATATGGTCATCTGAAATATCTCCTATTCCGTTTAGTTTATGCCACGGCTTCTGTTATTACGTGCGTTGCTTATGTTGGTCTTTCTGCTAATACAAATTGAGAGACACCATAAGTACGAAAATACATACACCGGAAGCTTATATACTTCATAAGATAGATTACTATTGGACTATAGGAATATGATTCTTTGATTCTCTGAAAATTGGTAGTTAGTAGAGAGCTTAACTAGACGAAGGGAACATGTCAAGATTGAGAAAAGAGAGAGACCAGCCTGTTCCGAAAGGAGTCGGAGAAGTTATGTAGAAACAACACGGAGTGACACCCACCCAACCCATTCTTTTCCCTCTCTCTCTGTTCTTTCGCTTTCGAGTTTTTTTTTATTTTTTTTCCATCTCCAGTACTTTACTCCTGCAAAAAGAACAAAAAAAAAAGCATAAAAATTTGCCATCCATCATCTATCTCAAAAAACCTCAACAGCAATATCCAAAACTAACTAATAATCAAATTCTTCAAAACAATTCAAAAATCATAGACTTGATTTTATTGAAAAATCCTTGTTAAAGATAATATCAACTTATGCAAAAAAATTTATAAATCTTTGTAATTTTTTTTTGTTCTTTTTCACTTGTTTTATACATCTTTGAGTTCTTGTGTTTGTTTGAATTTCACTGATTAAGTTTGGTGTGTGTGTGTTTTTTTTACCATATTTTTATTTCAAATTTGAGAGTTAGAGAGTTCAACTAAGCAACTTGTTAACCAATTCTTTGTTGACATACCCCAATCAATATCACAAAAGTAGACTTTTTCATCAAGTTTTGATCGTTGTTATTCCATCATCCATCTATCTATCTTCACGAATTTCAGCGAAGAAAAAAAAAATACGTGAACCTTTTTTTTTCTGTTGAAAATAGCAATAACCTCAGTGATTCCTCCCATTCAATTGTATCTTCAAATATTTGTTAGTCAGTTAGTCTGTCAATTGGATTTATTTTAATCGGAAAGTTCAAAGAAATCATTAATATGTCGACAGACTCATCAACAGTTGCTCCAATTGGAAGCAACCCGCTGCCTTCAGCTCTGCAACAACAACCTCCACAACCACCATCTCAACAACTGCAACCTCCCCAACAGCAACAACCACCACTGCAACTGTCACTGCCGCTGCCTCTGCCTCTGCCTCTGCCTCTGCAGAATGCCAACAACCAACATCCACCAACCCAACCAACTCCTGCTCAACAAGCTGAATTTTTGAATAGTATGCCATTGCCTAACCCACCTGAAAACGTTACTGCTACATCTGGTGGTGCATCTCCAAAGACATTATGGATGGGAGACTTGGAGCCATGGTGGGATGAAGATTATATTGTCAATTTGTGGAAGAATTTGAATAAATCAGTTCTTGTTAAAGTAATCAAACCTAAGAAAAATTCAGTATTACAACACATTGCTAACAATGGAGCAAACTTGTTTAATCATTCAGGTTATTGTTTTGTAGAGTTTGAAACATATGAAGAAGCCAAAGAAGCTTTGGCTTTGAATGGATCAGTTGTACCAGGTTCGAATAATAAAGTTTTTAGATTGAATTGGGCAAGTGGAGCAACTTTGGCTTCGCAAATCCCCCAAACACCGGAGTATTCTATTTTTGTTGGAGATTTATCACCATCAACTACTGAAGCTCATTTATTGGCATTGTTTCAAACATCATTCAAATCAGTTAAAACAGTGCGTGTTATGACAGATCCTGCTACTGGATCCTCAAGATGTTTTGGTTTTGTTAGATTTACAGACGAAGAAGAGAGAAGACGTGCATTAATGGAGATGAATGGTGTTTGGTTAGGTGGTAGACCAATCAGAGTTGCTTTGGCAACACCAAAACATTCCAACAATAACAATAATAATAATGGCTATGCTCAACAAAACGACTATAACGATCGTGGAATGGATCAAAATCAAATGTTTTTACCAGCACCAATTCCTCCACCAGGTGGAATGCCTTATTATCCTCCTCATTTTAACCAACCTTCCCCTCCACAACAACAAGCGTATAATGATCCAACAAATACGACAGTCTTTGTTGGTGGTTTGGCCAATGGTGTTCCAGAAGAAACTTTGATCACTTTATTTGAACCATTTGGTGCAATTGTCCAAGTGAAAATTCCACAAGGTAAGGGTTGCGGTTTTGTTAAATTTGCCAAGAGAGAAGATGCTGAACAAGCAATTGCTGGTATGCAAGGTTTTATCATTGGTGGTTCAAGAGTAAGATTGAGTTGGGGTAGATCAAACCATAACAATAACATCAACCAACAGATGTTATTAAGGACCCAAGTTGGTATGGGTGGTGGTTACGACGGTTATGGTGTTCCTCCACCTGTAAATACTTTGTCCCAACAAGGTTTACCAGCCGAGTTTGCTCCACCACCACAAGGTATTCCACCAATGTATTACGCTGCTCCTGCATCAGCTGCAGAACCATTTGATAATGATGAGAATGTAAGGTATATGCACCAGTTTGGTAATGGACCAAGAGGTCCAGCTGGAGGTGAGTTCCAAATCGATGATGAGGGAATCCCAGAGGATGCCAAACCACCTGTTCCACCAGCTGCTATGTAACGAAAAGAGTCATCCCCATATTATGATCACTTTATGTTTGAATTTTTTTTTTTTTTGTGAAAAATGAAAAGTCCAAATTTTTTTTGTTTGTTTATTTGTTTGTTTGTTTTTATTGTCACCACCATCACATTATAATTTATTATTATTTCATTAAGAAAAGAAGTTGCCAAAGACCTCCCCACTACTGAAGGAGTTTTAAAATTACATTGAATGAGGAGATGAATGAAGGTTTTGAGAGCTTTTTCGTAAGACTTTAGAGGAGAAAATTCAGAAAAAAAAGATACTCTCAAATTTGTATTTAAATTATTCCTTTTTTTTGTTTTTCATGGTTCCTGTTATAGTTATTGATGTTATCGAAATGTTCTTATATAATTATTTTTCTTATCATTTATTTTTCTCATTATTATTATTTGATATTATTACGATATGATATGTCTTTACTTATTGATGAAAAGTTGTTTTTTCTATTACAAAATCTATATTTATTAGGTCAAAATATCGAAAGCTATGCACATGTAGATCCCCTGAAACCAATTCACGTAGCGCCATGATATATTATAATGAATAGATAATTCTCTGAGAAACAAAATCTCCGGTTAAATGGGGTTACCATCTAGATTTTTCTTCGCTTAAATCAGTGGATAAAGTTGCCATATTACAGAACTTGAAGGAATTGTCATCGCTGCAAACTTGGAGAAATTTCAAGGACAAGAGAACTATCATCACAGGCAAGATTCGAAAAGAAATAGAGCAGCTTTTTTAATTGATATCTAAATAGTAGACGGTGGTGGCTGTGGGTAGTATTCCAATATTTTGTCAAGTTGTGGTCTGGAAAATTTACTCCAGTCCTCTATAGTATAGATATCAGTGGTTGATTTGTTCCATTCCATCCTTTCTTTGATAATTTCATTTGTATCCCCCATGGCAACATCAGTTCGTAATTTCCCACGCAAATAACCTAGATTCTCAACAGCCTTGTCTAAATTCACACCTTCCAAAGCTTTGGAAATCTTCTCGTCTTTTATACGTCTTGTTAATCTTGGACTATTCCCATTGGAACTAATCATTATTTGCAAAGAACCCTGTCTGTACATGGCACCAAAATAAAAATCACACACTTTAGGACGATCTGCAATGTTACACTGTAAGTTGTTTAATTTACACTGATAATGGATCAATCTTGATAGATCATGATCTGGAATAGCAGTCAATACCAAAGCAAACTTTTCCTCATGGATCATTTTATCGATTTGTTCATATTCAAATTCCGACGTAGGCACCAAGGGTAAGTCTTCAACTTTAGTTGTTTCGTACATTTTCAAATCTGAAGAAACAAATTTACGGCGTATCACTTTATGAAGAAGTCCAAGTTTCTCCCAGGCTTCCAACTGACTAGTTAATTCTGGAGAGACTAGCGTAATCTTGGCATTGGCTTGTAGCAACAAATTTACTCTTCCAGTAGCAACTTCACCACCTCCAACAAGAAGAACATGGCGATCTTAAAAAGATGATTATTAGTAAAAATATCCTAAAAATTCTGAAAAAGTATCAAGCCCTCATACCTTTTACTTGCCACGCTACCATCAATGATCCGTTTGGTTCTGGTACTCCTGTAGTCATTTCGAAATGCTTATATAATAATCTATGTGTATTCTTCAAATCATCATCTTTTTTATCACATAGAAATCTGATTGAAGAAAAAAAAAAAAAAAACCAAATCGTATTAGACTAGTGCCATTTTTTTTTAATTAAGAGTTATTCCATAGCCTTTTCGAGATTATGAAGAAATTATCATTGATTCTGAAACTTTCTGCAGATTGTATCTGTGATATTTCCAAAGAAGGATGCACGGATGTTGATAAACAGGAATCCGATAATTTGATCCAACATGTCTTTAGCAATGGTATTAGTTTATCAGTCATAAGTCTTTTTAAACAGGAAGGTCAGTTCATCATAAACATTGTGCATAACTCGCTGCTAATGTCGGTCATATTTGATTACTCTTCCATATTTAAGAACGGTGATAATGTTAGTGAAGAAGAGACCAATGAATTCAAAGAATTTTTCATAACGAAATTAATCTCGCCACCTCGTCAATCTGAGTTAAAGGAAACTTCTGATCAAAGACCCCCACAAGAATCATTGAGCAAGAAACGTTCACTAAAGTTCCCATCGATGCCAGATTCAGCTCCTCCTAGTAGCAAACCTGCTCCGTCAGGTGAAGAACCCCCAAAATTTGATGATGAGTATCAAATGTTGGGTTCCAAAGATGATCGCCCCATGAGGCCAATGAATTCAAATCCATACTCTATAGGAGATCGTGATTTGAATCCACCAGGCTTACCTAAGAATCCATCAATGACACCATTCGTTGATCCACTACAATCAGGTGGCTCAGAAGGTGGAATGATGCCTACTGCAAATCACCCTCTTTTCAATGGTGGTGACCCTAATTATAATCCCTTAGGAAAACTGCCTCCAAGATTAGGCGGTGGTTTAGGTCCAAGATATGATGATCCAATGATGGGTGATGGTAGTGATGATTTGAGTATGATAGGAGGCGGACTACCAGGAAATCTTCGTGGTGGACGAAGAGGTGGGCCGGGAAATGGGTTTGGATCAGGTGGCCCATTTGGCGGTAGTAGCGGTTTTGGCGGTGGTTTTATCTAGCTGATATACTTTTATGGGATTTTTGGGTTTTTCGGTGTCATGTGGCATGTAGGTAGTCTGGTTTTGTTAACAAAAATATTGAATTAAATCTGTAATATATCTATAGGGTGAGCTACTAAATGAAAGCCTTTTACAATTGATGGTCATAGAAAAGAGAACAATAAAAATTGATATGCTCTCTTTGTGTACATTAGTCAACGTTCGTTTTAATTGTTTAGATAAGTAAGGATATCGATATCGATTTGATAAGTTACGCACAACATTGAAAGAAAATCACAAAAAAATGTAAACACAAGATAAACAGATAAAGGGCCCTAATATCGTCTCATATCTAACCATAATGAGCTCGAGACTGGAAAGGATCGAGGCAAGGAAGAGGGGTGGGCTGTCTAGACAAACCAAGTCATCTCAATTGGTACTAGGAAGTCCCAAGACACCCATGGTGGGCAAGAGAAAATCACCAGGATCAAGGAAATCAATATCGCGAAACTTAACCATGTTGAATAGTGCATTTGGTGGAATGGATATAAATTCGACAAGAACTCCAGTGAAAAGACTGGTAGATATTCATCAAGAGTATAGAACTAGATCAGCACGTCGTTCAGTTACTAGAAAAGAGACACGTAGTAGTGATGCGTCAGGGCATAAGTCACAGGTTAATACGGTGTTGAAACCGATTGTAACAGATACACCTAGAAGAGGAAGACCAAAGATGTCAAATAAAGATGGAAGCGTCCCTTCCACACCGAGGGCAGGTGTATCTTCTAGACTGGTGTCACAGAATCCTACTACACCGTATAGAGGTAGACCCTTTGGCTCTACTGCAGCTACACCAAGAACGTTAAGCATGTTGGATAGTGCGTTCAATAGGATGGAATCCAGATCAAGAAGTTCAACCCCTGGAAGATCTCATACCGAGGAAGATGATACAACCTATTCGGAGAAGCGCCACCTGCTAAGAAAGACGATCAAATCTCCAAAAATAATATATACCCCACCTGAGAGGACACCGAAACGATCAAGCTATCACCGTAAGACTACCGATTCTAAGCTAACTTCAGTTGATGTGAAGCCTTCAAGGAGAGAAGATCTGAAGAAAGAAAGCAAAACGCAATCTCATCTGGCAAATGAAAAGCCTAAAATAATATCAAAGAGGAGAAAATCAGTATCTAGGGAACAGAAAACCATGGATTCCAAAAGAAAGAAGAAGAGACTTTCAACAATAACTCCAACAACAACTCCCAAGTTGAGAAAATCACAGAGAACTCATAAACCATTACTGAAATTTGAGTACTCAGATGTAGAGGAAGAGCCAGATATCTCAGATTTTGATTCAGATTATCATAGCGATGATGATAATAACCTGGCTTCAGCAGTGCTGACCCCAATCACGAAGCCCAAAAAGCAGGTCACTAAAGTTACAAGGAAAAAGAGTGATAAATCGCATGCACCAAGTGGGAAAATGATCGAAGTACATTTGGAGAGATTGTCGTATGCAGCCAATCACTCTGTCTCTAAACATGTTTCATCAGTCGATGTCTTGAGTCAAATATTGAGTGAATATCTTTCAGCGGCACATTCAACTGGATCATCACTGGTTGAGAAAAGGGCCTTGAAAAAATATTCAACTTTGGTGAGCAGTCATTTCACAAGATTAATTGATAATACGTTGAATAATGAGAATTTGAGTAAAGAAATGATGAAGTCGAGTAGAGAAAAAGAACAGCTTCGGACCAAAATATATGAAGCTCGTAAAAGACATGATGAATTACTGGTGAAAACTGAGAATTTGAGAAAGATGTATCGGTTGAAAAAGAGAAAATTTGAATCTAATCTGATGATAAAGAGATCGTTCAAGAAATTAAAAGGTGAAGACTTATTTGATGATGGGGATGAAAGTGTGATCCCAGCTCAAAATAATTTGTGGATTGATAAAGTTGAGATGAAATTGTTGAAGTTGGATAAGATTACCAATCCTGAGTCGGGAATGCTGAGTAAATTTGAGCAATTGAATAACACGTTAATCGAAATTGAGGCAAGGACTCAAAAATAAATTGTCAAGGGTTGTTCTACAAGAATGATACGGATTGGAAAAAATAAGTATATATAATTAAAGGCAAAACTCCTTTGTTATATAAGCAAACAAACTAATAAATGATTGTACAACTAACACTTGGAAAAAGAAAAACAAAAAGGTAAGAATTAAATAGAAAGGAAAGTTCATTGAAAGTCTTTCAACAAATATTAGTGAATGATCTTCTCTTCAAACCAAGTTTGAAATGATAAATTGACGAGAGATTACATCTGAACTTCATGATGACTTAAAATAAAAATAAAAAAAAGAGATAAAAAGACAGCCAGAATTGGAGTGAATAAGAAAATCTGTATATCCATTCTCAATATGACGATATCCAATTATTATTTGTTTCGATTACACCGGCCGAATCTTATTCTGACTCAATTGTCACGAAAATTTTTTGATCCCAGAAATTTTTCTATGGTAGATCACATATCATCGGCAATCAAAGCAACGATCATTCTATACAAGTAATAGAAAAACATGAGTAAATGGAAACCAAGTTTGAGAAAACTTTCCTTCTTATGTTTGGATAAAGTTCTAAAAATTTCAGTAGCATCCAACAAATGATTCTTGGTGTAAATTTTGTTGATGTTGAAGGCAAATAATGGCAAATTCAACAAAAAGCTGAACCAGTATCCATTGATCAAAAATAAGACTGACAATAACCCTTGTAATGAGGCTTCTGGAATGATATATTTGTTCAATTTATTACATAACTCAATTGGGTTGATATAATCACATTCTAAATCACTGTACATGATAGTGAAGAAAACTTGAAGAAACAAGTTAACACAGTTAACGATCACTGCAAAGATAAAAAGCCTTTCCCCAAATGAAATGTTAGTACTAATAATTTCTATGAGATGTGTTGGTTGTCATAACCTTCTAAGCAACTTTTTAATACTCATTGAAGTTAAGCACAAATACCTGATTTGAAATTCACAATGCAATTCCAAATCAACCTAGCTTAACAGAGACAACAATATCAACCGATTCATTTCCCATAGGGCAGAGAGAGGTACCAACTTGTCAAGATAATAACATAACATACCAAGCTTCACCAGACATCTTTTAGTTTCTTTGATTATGTATTCAATAATATTTAGCTATGTATTATATTGCTGATTGATTGATACTACTACTGAGTCGATGATGATTATATCAAAAAATTTGGCTGGGTGTTTGTTTGTTACCATCCACTACACTAAAGTAACAATATTTCGATCCTGAACGGAAGAATGAAAGAAAGAAGAAGAAAAAAAAAAAAAATTTTGCGCAATAATTGAGGAGAATAGACACTACTGTTTTACTCACATTCAAAAGTTCCATGATACGTTATTTAACATTCAATTTCATCTTAAATTTTCAATTCTAAGTTCAGTTACATCTAATTATTATTATTATTTTCTTAAAATTATCATAAAGTATTGTTGAGTTATTTTCAGGATTTCAACTCAAGAAACCTAATTGGACTCAGTAATTGTCCAATCACCAGCTTCAAGTGTGATTGGAAATTGGTCAGCATCTACACCAAACTTCAAGATGGCCTCCCCTTCAAATGTTCTGATACATGAAATTGGTGAACTTAATTTCTGATAATCTGAAATTTTCTTTCTATTCAAAATACCTTGACCCCATTTACCAATAACTATATATCTCCCTTCAAATTCATCATTGTTGATGTCGAACAACTTGTATTTGGTTTCATTGACATCTTTAGATTTGTCGTAACGTGCCAATTTGTCAGGAACACTAAGGTCCCCATCCAAGGTTCTCCATGTCTCAACATAAGGTTGGACCTTACCAGTGGTCAAATTGATCATTTCCCCATCTTCTCTCCTATCACCATTCTCCAATGTTGTAAAATGTCCTATATCTGACTCCAGCTCACTAGGAACGTACTTCTTTCCCAGTTTTAAACAATTGAATTCTTCCATAATAGGTCTGGAATCAACAGTGTGATCGAATCTAGTCCTATCATCTCCAATATCAACCGATACTCCAACAATGGCCCATTCAAATGGGAAATTCTTCTCCTCCTCAGTTACTGGATTTTTTATCAGACGTAAATCGACAAATTTACCCGATGGAGCAGATGTTACCATGGTAAATGTAGGCTCTGTAGCTTCTTCTGGAGGCCATTGAATTGAGACTCTGGTAGTAAAAAAAGACATTTTTATGATCTATGCAACTATTATCGAATAGAATCGGACTTTTGGAATAGTTATATCGTTTTATATATATATATATATATATTTCAGCCAGGCATTATCACAACTATCTGCTGCTAGTCTTTTTGGTTGTTTATCTCGGCGTATAATTCACGACTTTTTTCCGCTTATTTTCCATGGGAAAATTAGCAAAAAAAAATTTTAGCGGTAAGAAAGAAGATTGATTGAAGGAAAAGACAACTCAGAACAGAGACCCGTTGCTGAAGACGCTAAAATATACAAACCAATAGAATGACAGATTATCTCCCTATAGTCTATGACTCAACAACAAAGAAGATAGCATTGCTGGAAGATGCATCGAAAACGGTGTGGGGTGATTTAGATGCTGAAATCAAGCAGTTGAATACATTATCTAGTGAATTGATCTCTGCAAACAGTGACGTTCCACCATTACCAACACAAGAAAATTATAATAGACAATTGTCCATCTTGAGTAAGAAATTATTCGAATCTGGTAGTAAATCATTCAAGGAAAAGAAATTTGCTGATGCTGTCAAACAATTCTCGGTTTGTATCGAGATGAATTATAGAAGACCAAAATTTGAACTGTTTCAATTAACAATTCAAGAGTTGATCATGCCATTGATGGCTAGATGTGACTCTTACTTGTTAGGTGAGGAATTTATCAATGCTTTTGGAGATGCTGATGTATTATGTACAATAGCCGCTAATATACCCGACAATCATTTGAGAAGAGGGATAGCTAATTACAAGATGGGTAATTTAACCGATGCTAAAAATGATTTCGAAAGAGGATTGCTGTTCTCTCCAACACACGTAAAGTTGAACGAAGAGTTGCAAAAATTGTTGAAGGAGATCAGTTTGCTGAATGGTGAGGATTACTACCCTGAAATCAAATATGTTGAAGACTTAAAAAGTATTCAGAATTGAACAACAAACATACTAGATACGCGTGGATATGATTGTACCACGCAGTTTTTATATCTCCCAGTTTTATGAAAACTGATCCTTGTTCAAGAAAGTTATTAGGGGAGCATGTTAAATTGACAAATACTCGAGTCTTCACATCCATCTTTTGAAAAATTCTTGTAAGAGTTATCTTGTCGTTTAGAAGCACTCACATAAAATTCGGGCCTGAGGCAAAAATAGAGATTATACGACATACTAATCGACAAACTAATCCAAATGATAATTCAGTGATACATCTATATGAATTTTTTTTTTTATCTTTTTTTTTTAAGTTCAGACCGCCAATAGAGATACAGTTTCGAGTTTCGCAATTCGAAACTGCAGATGTATTATTACTTGTCGTCTATTGCTCTGGAGAATCGTCTTAATCAATGTTCAATCTTATTAGTAGAAATTTCCTTGGTTATCTCTTTTCTTTGCTGAAACTTCGAAGCCGTAAAAACGATCTAAAATGGAGATGACCTATGACGCAAATTACAGAGGTACTATCTATCGGTGAAGAGAACAAGCAAAATTTTGGTTATCGATAATAACAGCGTTATTTATTTACTAGCTCTGCAGTATATATGGTGTTGCAATAATAATAATAAAACCATAATTAGAGAAGCCTGAAATGTGAAACCATATATATAGCGTAAAGGCTAATATTGGTCTTGCTGATCACCCTTTACTTTTGCAAAAATTTACTACTACTAGAATCTATTTCTAAAACATTGAGGCAGCCCCAGACCCGGCATCAAAAAAAATAAGAAAAAAAAATCAATGTCTGAAAAGATTGTCTCAGAGATAAGTCGCTAATAGAGTCCTGTTTTATCAATAACTTTACATTCAAAGCCATAATGAGCTCACAAGTTGGTGCTCTAAATGCTATCAATAGCAATAGCAAAAGAAATACACCTAACGACGTTCTAACACCGTTGCTAGATTTCAACTCGTCTGATGAAGATTTCGAGTATCAAGTAGATTTTCTGGGACTGAGCACAAATAATAATAATAATAATAATAATAATAATAATAATAATAATAATAATAATAATAATAATAATAAGAGTAGCCATACAGATGGTTTGCAACAAGGACTGGATCAACTACCTCAAGATATCACTCAGCTGGGAAAGGCATCAACTGCGATATATGAATCAAACCCTAGCTCCATTTTGTCCGGTGACTTTTTTACAAATAGTTTGACTAATACCGCGTTTAGAGGCGCTAAGACAGTTCAATCTAATTCGATGGCAAACAATGGCCAAAATATGTTTATTAATGGGGAAAGGGCATCAAATGTGAATCAATCAATGAATGGTGTTCCTCAAAGACAACGATCACCTTTTTCATTTGGGGACCAAAAAGAAACAACCAACAATAAAATGAATGTTGCAAATTCGGAAAATTCTTCTAGTGGCCACATCATCAACAGCAACCCATATAATGCAAGCAACAATTCTTCCACTGCTCAACTATCTGGTATCTTTCAAGAGAACTTAAACTTGGACGGAAGTAGGAAAAAAAGAGCAGATGACTCTTTGAACAACCCTTCCAAAAAACTGAAGGGGAGTGTGCAATATATCGCCAGAAATGTTGTTGACTTGACTCTATCAGATGATGAGGATCAACCGAAGCCTTCGGGAAGTTTATTTCAAATTAATCAGTCTATGCCAAATTCATCCGCTAATCACCACTACAATCAGATGAACAAAATTAACAATAACTTTAATAATAATGATAATGATAAGAGGCAATCGGAGAATAAAGCTGCCGCTGATCTTCAGTTTGATTTCAAAAATATGGCCTTTAACCAAAACAGCGCACAATCAAATCAGCCTGTCTCCACGTTACAAACCAAGCCAACAGAGGCATATCCTCAAAGCCGTATCATCAACAACATTAAGCCGAAACATCTGGTTATAAATCTTGATGAAAACTCGTCCACCGATTATGATGATGATGATGATGATGATGATGATGATATCCAAATTATTAATGTCAAGCTGCTTCCAAAAAATCGGGTTAAATCGTCTGCTGTTTCTGGTATGCCTGTTGGTACTCATTATCAAAGCGGAAATCATCAAAGTGTCACTCCTCGAGTTAATAGTAACACTCTTCCACTTAATCAAAGTTCTCTTGTTGCGACCGCAAATCCAATAATTGGTGGTTTTACTGCCCAACCAAAACAGAATAATACCGGACAGGTGGTGGATCCATTTGCTGATATTTTTGGTGACATTGATCCATTTCTGCAACTGAGACAGCGAGCCGATCAAGATGTTCAGCTCAAAAAAATCGCAGAATATGAGGCTAAAGCTGAACGTCTGAAAGAACAATATAATCAAACTGCTCAGACTTTAATTTCTAGAAAAACCAAACAACGCAAGATTCAAGACAATATCATCAGTTTGAAAAAAGCAGATGCTGCTTTATCCTTGAAAAATGATCCTATTTCAAAGAGTTTAATTTCATCTGGAAGGGTTCAAGTACAAAATCTTTCGATATCGTTCAATGAACTTGTTAAAGAAACTCTAAACTTGGAAAAATTCTGTGATCAACTAAGGAGACATTTTCTCAGTCATAAGCTGTATGTCACTAAATTGAAGCAACAAATTAATTATTCTCAAATAATGCAAAATCGTACTGTTACTGATACATACGAGGATGCAGCAAGTTACAATAGAGAATATGAGAATGCGATAATTGCCCAGTCAGAAGATTTTATGCAACCAAGAGGTTATTCGAGCAACATTTACACTGATGATAGCAATTCTTTACAATCTTTGCTTAACAACATCAAACCAGATGAAACTTATGTTGAGGGACAAGCAAATACTCCTGAAGGTTTAGGTGTTTCACTTTTACCTCATCAAAGGATAGGTTTGGCATGGTTACAAGCTATGGAGAAATCTTCTAATAAAGGAGGAATTTTAGCTGATGATATGGGATTAGGTAAGACTGTCCAAACTTTGGCTCTTTTATTGGCAAATCGTAGTACAAATGATGATTGCAAGACAAACTTGATTGTGGCTCCAATTGCATTGTTGAAACAATGGCAGCAGGAGATTTTAAGTAAAATTAAAAAGGAGTATGGATTTTCAGTTTTCATTTATCATCAGCAGGATAAGTTGAAGACTTTTGCTGCATTAAAGCAATATGATGTGGTTTTAATATCATATAATACATTGGCTTCGGAAATGAAGAAACATTTTGCTTTAGCTATAGAGGAGGCTCGTCTTGCAAAGAAATCTTCTGTAATACCAGATAAAACTAGCGGTGGACAAGTTTATAAATCCCCATTTTTTACATCTGATCTGAAATTTTACAGAGTCATTCTTGATGAAGCACAATGGATCAAAAACAAGTTGACTCAAGCGTCCAAAAGTGTTGTTTTGATAGAGGCAAATTTAAGGTGGTGTTTAAGTGGTACACCTATGCAAAATTCAATTGGTGAATTGTATTCTCTTATCAGATTTCTCGGAATTAAACCTTATAATACTGAATACAAGTTTAACGCAGATATATTGTTGCCTATCAAGAACTCAAGCAGTGATAAATACGATGCTCGTGACACATCTGGTGCTATGAGGAAATTGCAACTGTTGTTGAAGGCGATATTATTAAGGAGAACAAAGGAATCTAAGATAGATGGTAAACCTATATTACAACTTCCTGAGAAGAAAGTTGTCAATGAAGACGTTGAAATGCTCAATCTGGAGAGGGATTACTACCTTAGCCTTGAGCATTCTTCAGCTGATAAAGCTGATAAGTTGTTGAAAAATAAGCATAAGGGATCATATTCATCTATCTTGACACTTTTGTTGAGATTAAGACAGCTGTGTTGTCATAGATATTTGGTTGAATTAGGAGATCGTAAGAGTTCAGGTTATGATGCCTCAAAGCTTCCAGCTGAATTTATACGTAAAATGGACCCCAAAATTGTCACTAGAGTACAAAGAGAAGCCGAGTCCGGTTTCACTTGTCCTATATGTTTTGATTCTGTATCAAATGACAAAGTTGTGATTTTGTCACCATGTGGACATGTTTTGTGTCAAGATTGTATTGGGCAATTTTTTGATCAATTTCAAACTAACAAGGATGAGCAAGATGGTTCCAGAGTTGCTACTTGTATGAATTGCCGTACAACAATTAAGGAAAAGGAAGTTATCAATTATGAATCATTTGATATGATTTTCAACAAGAAAATGACAGATGAGCAATTCAAGAATTCATTTTCTCATGATTTCAGTAGTAATAAGAAAAGTGATAGGCGTAAAAACTTGTTGAGAATGATCCAAGAAGATGGTGGTTTCAAAAGTTCACTGAAGATTGACATTTGTATGAGAACTATTGAAGATATTTTGAATGCTAGTACTGATGAGAAGATAATTGTATTCTCACAATTCACCTTACTATTTGAGATTATTAGAATTGTAATGGATTCGAAGAATATTCCATTTCTACAATATGATGGATCTATGAATAGTGATGAACGTAACGCTACAATTGGAACATTTTATAGAGATCCAACGAAAAGGGTATTGTTGTTATCATTGAAAGCGGGAAATGTTGGTTTAACGTTGACTTGTGCTAATCACGTTATTATCATGGATCCGTTCTGGAATCCATATGTGGAAGAACAAGCCATGGACAGAGCCCATCGTATTGGACAACAACGAGAGGTTCATGTACATAAATTGTTGATCAAGGATACCATTGAGGATCGTATCTTGCTGTTGCAAGAGAAGAAGAAGGAATTGATAAATGGTGCCTTGGACTCTGAAGGGTTGTCCACCATCTCCAGATTGGGACATAATGAGATTAGATTTTTATTTGGGTTGGGTAATTTAAATTAGAAGATATCTTGATTAAATTTTTTTGTGTTTTTGTTTCTTCTTTTTCAATTTCTTTGTTGTGTTATATATATATATCTTTTTTATATTTTTACTTCAGTTCATTTCATTTCATTCCTTATTTTGGTTTTATTTACTTCTTTTATCATTCACCTAAATAAGTACCTACTTTACTTACTATTCTCTGTACAAAATGATTTCACTTTGCTTAAAATATCTTCTTGCATCTTCGTCTATTAATACCAAACTCAAGTAAGTCTTTGTAGAAAATTTCTTATTGACATCTCTATAAGTAGGCACCAAATCGAACCCTCCAAGAAATAATCTGATTGGTATAGTCTCACCTTTCACCGGAGCACCATCCATTATCTCGAATCTTACCATCGTCTGGTTATCACTAATTTGATGGTGTCCAGAACCCACAATCTCTTTCTTTATTATCGATAATTCCATATGCTTGATTTTCAAACGAACCAACAAAAAATATATACGGCCAACAATGACATCTTTTAACGAATATCTGTTTTTAGAGTATTCAAACTCAATATGTAGACAATCTTCTATTCCTACATCCATCTTCACTGATCCTGGTTTCGCTATTGTAGTTTCTTGTGACTTCTGCAGCAGCTGCTGTTGTTGTTGTTGTTGTTGTTGTTGTTGTTGTTTGTCGGAGTTGTGCTGATATACCCACAATTCCTTCTCTCTCAATATATCTGTATTCTTCTTACTGACGGTCACTTTTACGTAGTAACGTAATTTCACATTAACACCTCTATAACTTTCATATTGTTTTTCAACATTTCTGAATTCGAATTGAAATGTTTCTGAATGTTTTAATTCCCCTGGTGATGAAAGCTCAGAAGTCATTGTTAAAAACTCATCATTTTTGATATTTTCCAGTGATGTTTCGATTGTTCCCAATAATTGTACTTTAATACCATTGTGTTCGATTCTTTTGTTATCCTTTATTCTAATTGTAATCTGTCCCTTCACGGTCTCGCCATCTTTGTATATAGGAATTTTCTCAATTCTTTTAGGGGTCTTGATCTCAGCATGTTCTCTTTGATCTTCATTATCTAGTCTGATTTCAATATCCAACGGTGATTTCCAGAAAAGTGAGCTCATTTTTTTTTTTATGATTGTTAGTTGTCAATGATGTGTGCTACTCGTCGTTTTAATTGTTAATTGTTGTCAAATTAACTCTTTTTCCGTGTGGGTTTTTTTTTTTTTTTCTTTTCAAGAAAATTGGTCTTGCACTGATAAATTAAAAATCTAACTCATCAATTGAAAGTGTATGATTTTTAGATGATTCTGGGAATAACCACAACTGTGACTTCTTTTTATCCTGGAAAGATATCCTTGTCGAAAGAGAAAATTGATAGATGCTTTTCGCTACAATTTCTCAACTAAATGAGTACTAATGTTCACTGTTTTGATCTACTATTTGGAAGGTTGTAACTGATGATTAATTAAATCTTTGCATTGTATTTTCACCTTTGATGGCCCCGCCCATAAAAAGTCTGTTATGCGGATGAAGAGTGGACATCCATTATAGGTGTCTTAAAGAGGAATGAAAATCATGGTGGTGCATTAAAGGGCCACCTGCATTTGTTCGTCATTCTTTGTAGTTGTATCTACCTATATGATCAAATCTAAACGACACACCCTCGAATAAAAGCTGAAATCAGCACTATAGTGAGTGATACACAAAAAATTTGTAACTCGTTCATTTCCTGCTGTTTTTAGGGAAATCATTTCTTTGCTTCGATGCATTCTTTGTTCGGATTCGGGATTATTAATGTTCTCAGTTTTTACCCGACTGTGCGATTAAAATAGATCTTTTAATAGAATAAGACTGTCAATTTGGAAGTACCAATTGTTAATTTGGTATCATCTTGATTTTTTTCTAGTATTGTCAATTATTTCTAGAGTCATTTCCTCTCATATTATTTTAGGCTACCGATTCATTTACTCTAGAAGAAAAATTTGGTTTCAAATCTGGCAATTAGTCGATGATGGGTGGTTATTGACCTGTAAGAGAGGATGATAGCTAGTCTTTAAAACTTATCTTTAGATTGTTTATGCAAGGATAAGAGCGTGCATAAGTGATCAATTATATATCGATCGGTTGAAGTTGCGTTATTAATCAATAGTTAGTTAACTTTTATTCTTTATTATTGTAACAGAAGGCAAAGAAAATGGGCTCGATACAGGGAAATTGATTGGGGTTAATGCGAGCAAAGATGCAAGAGCATATTTCCCTATACTTGTATATAAGATTATCGTGATATCTATCTATCTATCAAGTATTAGATAACATAATTGGATGAAAACAGCAGAGTGTGCGTGGGTTGCGTGCAGTGTACGTTTTCATTAGCATGTGATAATCAATCGTATTTGATAGACTGTCATTACCATATTTAATAATCAAATATTTTGGGTTATCTATCTATCTATCTATTCATGTATCATTCATTATGCCCAATAATATATATATATATATCTATCATATAATTGATGGTGTGATTATGAGTACAAGTAGCCAAATTGTTGTTATGGTAGATAAGAAACTTTGTTTTGCTTATGTTTGTCACATGCCACACACACACACATAAATATTTAAAGGGCAGCAATATAAATTTTCTTTTCTTTTCTTTTCTCCTTTTGTGGACTTTTTATAAATTAAATTAATTTTTAATATAAAAATCTCATTTCGCCTCTTGAGACATAAATATTCACATCATAATATCAGGAAACATTCATCATCAAAAGTTCATCATATATCTGTTATTAATCACATATCTATCATATCACCATAAGTTATGTCCGAATCAAATGGTGAGATAATCACCACAAAGACTTTCACATCTGCTTCATTAGCCCATCTCAAAGCCTATCCCTTGATTTCTGAATTGTTGAACATTTGCAAGCAATACACTTTGTACAATTATATCACTGGTTATTTGAAACAGGCTATTCAAGTGGTGTACCCTTATCTTTCCGCTTTACCATACTTGACCAGTTCGTTAGAGCAACTGGATAAATTCACAGATAATGTTCTTTTGACTAAATTTGACCAACTCTTCCCATCCATCACAACCCTTACAAGTTCAGATTTGAAGCCAAATGTCATCTATACTAAATTGAGAAATAGAATATTTGAAACTGTTAACGCCATTTATAAATCTATTTTGAAGAGATTACATTCTATAACAGATAGATTAAGATCAATTTTAAACACTTTAGTGTCTCCAATTAATAACTATTTCGAATCATTTATCAACATTTATTTACCAGAATCACCTAAAACTGAAATAGTTGAGCCAAAGGATGAAATCTCAAGATTTTATCAATTATCAACTTCTGCTTATAAGAAGTCTGTACCAGTACTTAACTCGACCAAAGATCAAGTTGCTCAAATCCCACATGAGATTTCTTCTCATATCTCGGGAGTTTACAATGAGGAATTGAACTCATCTAAAAATTCGAAAGAAGCATTCGCCAAGACTTCAAGAAAATTGTCTTCAGAAGCTATTCAATCTTTAAAACCAATTGTCGATCCAATCTTGAAATTAAGAGATTATACAAAAGTTCATATCGATGATAAGAGTTCCACTGCGAAAAATTATATTGATGGTATAGTGGAAGAAGTGAGGCAAGGAGTTGATGCTGGATCTATAAATGACTCTGCTTCTACTGTAACGCATACCACTAATCCAATAGTTACAGCTTCTGCTTGAATCTAATTCATTTTCTGTTTTAGATTTGTTTTGATTTTGGGTGGTTTTTTTTATGTGTGTTTTTTTTTTTATTTTACAAATTAAATTGCCTTTGTGGAATCAAAGGAATAATATCAATTTGATGTATTGTATGATTATTCAGAGATATTACTGTACGTTTTTTTTTTAACAATCATTAGATGTGTCAAATGTTCAGCAATGCATGAATCAAAAATATTCATTTTATTAATTTTAAAACAAACTACCATAGAGCAATATAGTCAGAAACAATTTGACATTTTTCGCTTTGTGTCAGATATTTTTTTTAATTATAATCAAATTTAAATTCAACTTTAAATTCAAATTCAATTCTTTAGTTTGTACCCTTATTTTATTTTGTTATTTCTTTCTTAACTTTTATTCTATGTTTTTTTATTCCACTTGTTGCTAACAAAAAATTTTTGTTACCATTATATAATTAGTTTAAATATTCATTCATTTATTTTTCAATATATTAAGTAAGCACTTGTTCTAACTTACTTTGTCTTATCTATTCAGTTCAGTCTAGAGTAAGAGATTTAATTTACAAAAAATGGTCCTGTTTGCTCTTGTTTAAACGTCAATATCTGTATAATTTTCACTTTTGCATATTTGAGTTTATGGAGAACAATAAGAGAGATATGCAAGCAATGAAAAATGATTATATCATAATTACATACTGATAAGAATTTATCAGCAGTGTACGGAGACCGAGATAGCTCTATATTATTATATACTATTATTTTTTGGGCCATCTTGATGCATAGATTTACCATTCCTATTTCATTGTTCTTTTCATCTAATAATTAATTCAATAATCGGTTCATCTTGCCTTTTCAGAAAATTTGAGTAATGTTGATGAGCTTGCCACAACACAATTTGTATGTGTTTTTTTGTTTTTTTGTTTTTTTAAAAAAACTCTTTCTCTCTTCAGTTGATTGATTTTTAATTTTGCAAATCCATTTACAAATAAATAAACAAGGAAATTTGGGATTCTTTTTTGTTTGGTTATCAGTTGTAAGTAATGATTCTCTTCTCTTTCGTCAATGAAGGTATTAAAAAACATCAATTAACGAAATTAAAAGTGGTAAAAACTGAAGTTGAATATATGGGAGGGGTAAGATAAGATATTCATCCATGACATGAAATGATATATAACTCAAGTTGTGAGTTCTCCTATTATAATATCTACCATATCCATATAAATCCATTGTATCATTTCATGCAATAACAAAGGATGAGTATGTCTTTACATTACAAGGAGTCATAATTGAGTAGGTTTTTCTACGAAAGGGGGTAAGATATTTGGTGAGAAATTTAATCAAACTCATCTTTATAGAGAGTAGAAGAACAATTATGACAAACTTGAATTGTATATGATGGATAAGGGGAAAGAGAATATCAATTAACTTGGTTTTTAATCTGATACAGAACTCTTATATGCTTATATCACTTACTAGAATAAAACTCTTTACTTTTTAAAAGGCATAAATAAAATATTCAATGATATCTACAAATTGAATTAAAAAATAAAATATATAAAGATGTAGGGAAATGAAGAAGTTACAAACTGAATTTTGAGAAAAAATGAATTTTTTTCGATTAGTTTATTGATGAGTTAATTTCAAAGAATAATGAATAAACATTTGTCATCATTTCACCTATATGCTGTTGTTGATTATATGATTGGGCTACCAAAGATATATATAGATATATAACAAGATTGACAAAGAGAAAACAGTCGTGGACCTAAACACCCAAAAACTTCAAAGCTGGGTGAATCTCAAAAAATCATAGAAAAATAACAGACTAAAAAGATTAAATAAAGTACAGAGATATATATAATAATAATACAGATCGAAACATAAGGCCTATACGGATGAACTGAGTGAAATAAACAGCACATTTTTTCATATACATACATATATATATTTATCTTTCAGTTCCATCCCATTTGCAATTTACATTTGATCTTTATAAAATATTACTTTTTTTTGCAATTTCTGTTCTTTTTGGAGGTATATTAGTTTTTGGCGAAAGTTTGCCTTTGAGAGTGATAACATAGTATAGTCTCTCACCTCTAAATTCCTTTTACGCAAAACAATATGCAATTAAACATACAACTGGTGCTATTGGTAATATACTATGGATCATTTTCATCTGCAGCTCCAATATTTCTGCTAGAAGATGGTGGCCAATACGATAAAGATAACAATAGTAATAATAAGGGTAATTATGATGATGACGATGAGGAAGTGCCTATTGGATTCATTTTCTTTTTCATACTGGTGATATCATCAGTGGTGTTTGGGTTGATCCGATTGTTGTATTTGTTAACAACAGAGGTGATCATACCATCATTTAGGTCAATCCGATTGACGAATGAGATTCCAGGTGATTATGATGATGAGCTGTTAGTTCTGGAAGAAGATGAAAGAGCCTTGGTGGAATTATCACCGAATGAACAAGAGTTGTACTTCCAGACTAAAGATTACTTCATGGCCAATCCGATAGATAAGACACCCTTGTCGGCAGCACAATTACTTAGTGTTCAAGAGCGTGGGATCTCTGCTTGGGAATTCAAACCAAATTCTTCGATAAGTGAAGAAGTTGAGGTATTAAACAAGACAGAGATTTCATTCCATCATTCAAGTCCACAATCTGAATTATCCGTTCAAACAAATTTACCAATCCCTTCAACGCTGGATGTATATTATTTCGAATCAAAGATAATGGCCTTGAATAATCCCGAATCCACTTTGATTTCAATTGGCATTGCCACATCTCCATATCCATATTTCAGATTACCAGGTAGACACCGGTATTCGATAAGTTATGATTCTAATGGTGATAGAAGATATAATCAGACCTTCCCTTTGAAAGCAGAAGCTGGCCTTGGTGCTTTCCCAAGTTTATGTTATGGGGATGTCATTGGGGTTGGTTATAAGACTCGATCTGGAACTATATTTTTCACAAGAAATGGTAAGAAAGTTTCAGAATCCAAAATCGGTGGACATGTATCAAATTTCAAACATATCAAATTGTTCCCAACCATTGGAGCCACTAATGAATGTTCGATTCATGTCAATTTAGGACAACGTGGATTTGTTTTCATCGAGGCCAATGTGAAAAAATGGGGGTTTGCCCCATTACAAGGTAATGGTCCACCACCACCTGCTTATAAGACTTTTAACGAAGATGTCTTGTTAGAATCAAGTAGTGAGTACAGTGATGGTGAAGATTCATTCCCACCAAATTTCTGGAACGCTACACAGGCTTCATTTACAGATGCAGATGGTGATGATGATGATGAGAATATCACGTTGAACACATTACCGCAGGATCCACCGTTGTATCGAACAGACAGCGAGGAGAGTACTGGTAGCAGGGGAGGCATAGTGTCGATGCAATCAATCGAAGGTGATGATGACGAGGATTTGAACGAAGAAGCAGATGTTGAGGCTTAGAAGTGAAATTTAGAAGGCAAAAAAAAAAGAAAAAAATAATGTCATTTTCAATTTTGATAAAACAGTAAGATAAATGAATTAGATGTTGATGTATAGACATTTATTTTATGCCAATCATCGAGACCAGTTTTCTGGTCTGGGTATGCTTTTTCTTTTTCTTTTGATTTCCCAACATGACATCTTGCAGGTTGTGAGTGAGTTAGTTAGTTAGTTAGTTAGCGAGTGTGGTTTTTTTTTTTTGTCTCGTTTATTTTTCGGATTTGGAATTGGGTGTTGAAGAGGAACTTGGTTTTTTTTGATATTAGATAACGAGAGCAGCATATTTAATAAATAATAATTAATGATATCTAAATGTTCTCTATCTTCTTAATGTTGTATATTATTAGAAACACAGCCCTCGCCCAGAAAAAAAAATTCACAAACATTCATCGTACAAAACCCCAAGGGACTTAACTTATTTAACTTAACT
>JAJLSQ010000081.1:0-58751 GCA_030567715.1 Nakazawaea wyomingensis | reverse complement strand
GGATCTTCAAACAATGACTCTTATGGATCTTCAAACAATGACTCTTATGGATCTTCAAACAGAGATAAAAATGATACTTATGGATCATCTAACAATGATTCTTACGGATCATCTAAGAAAGACAAGAATGATTCTTATGGATCTTCCAACAACGACTCATACGGATCTTCAAACAATGACTCTTATGGATCTTCAAACAGAGATAAAAATGATTCTTATGGTTCATCTAACAATGATTCTTACGGATCATCTAAGAAAGACAAGATTGATTCCTATGGATCTTCCAACAACGACTCATACGGATCTTCAAACAATGACTCTTATGGATCTTCAAACAGAGACAACAATGATTCTTATGGTTCATCTAAGAAAGACAAGAATGATTCCTATGGATTTTCCAACAACGACTCATATGGATCTTCAAACAGAGATAACAATGACTCTTATGGTTCATCTAACAAAGATTCCTATGGATCATCAAATAGAGGTAACAATGATTCTTATGGATCTTCCAACAACGACTCATACGGATCTTCTAACAGAGATAACAATAATTCCTATGGATCATCAAACAGAAGTAACAATGATTCTTATGGATCTTCCAACAACGACTCATACGGATCTTCTAACAGAGATAACAATAATTCCTATGGATCATCAAACAGAGGTAACAATGATTCTTATGGATCATCCAACGACGACTCATACGGATCTTCTAACAGAGGTAATAATGATTCTTATGGCTCATCTAATAGAGATAACAACTGGTAATTTGTATTTCATTCCAGTCATACTGAATTGAATTGAATTGAATTGAATCAGTATATAACTACTGCATTTGTATATCTCAATTTTATGAATATTTGCAATTATGACTTTATTTAACAAGATAAAAACACCGATATATGATAATTATGATTTTGATATTCCTAATTTCACCATGTAAAACTCACTCTTGGTTCTATTTTACTATCGCGCATAAACTTGTGTCCAATTTCTTTAATTGGGTATACTGTGACTGTGACATATAATAGAACAGACATAAATTCTCTACTTATTTTTGTCTCTCTGGATTGTTGTGGGACATGCATGTAGTTTCATCAAATCACTTGAAAGAACAAAAAAAAAATTTTAAAAAAAATTAAGCTACTGCACAATCGCATCAGAGGCATTTTGGCTTTCCTTCTTGCTTTCGAAACGAATAATATCTTAGGGAATTTTTACAATTGGTGGAACAAGAGCAAGATAAAATATACACCATTTGTCCGGCAGTCTGATGTAGTCATCTATCATCGTAGTCTATCAACATGAGTCAAGAGTTTTAACAATTGGACTCGAATTTGATGAAAAGATTTGACGCACGTACCTAAAAGACGTATTAACAGATTATCGGAACGTAGCACGCACACAAAAAAAAACCAGAATGGCGGATTATTTTTCGTAATATTGATTTCAATATTTATTATCATACATTATTATAATACAGCTCTAGCAAATAAAATAGTTGAAGAATTAAGCCCACATCCCTATTTTCGTCATTAAATCAATTGTACTTGACGAAGCAACATCTCTAACTCACCGACATCATTATTGTCATCACAAGAAGCAACTCTATCATCTTTTTCAAATCCCAGGTAATCTAAACTCTTCACACTCAAATCTTTCAACGAGATTTGTTGACTAACAACAAGATTAGCGTCGATTTTGAAACTGATTATTCTCTTGTATGATTGGCGCACTTCTTTGATAACAACAGCAATACTTTGATCGCATTCTTGGAATTTAATGATGTCATTTGAATATAATCTTAATTTCTCAAATTTATCATTTAATTTTTTCAACTTATGATAATTTTGCAAGAATTCAACGATTTTATCAACACCAGTTGAAGTTATGTTTTCCAACAAAATAGGTTGGAATTTGTTGATAATCATTGAATGAGTCTCACTGAATTGATATTCGCTTGTTCCATCAACACTATCTAAAGTAATTTTAACATTATCAATCAGCATGATAATTTTCTGAGAATCAAGTTTTTGTAATCTGAGACTTGTAACTCTCTCCAACACAGCAAATTTCAATTTCAACTTGGCAATGTCAGATTGATCATATAATTGATTATTTTTAATTTCTCCATTGATTTGATCAATTTCAGTATACAAAGCATCAACTTTTTCAGTCAAATTCAGTAATTGGGACTCTAAATTTATGGACTCGTCAATCAATGATTGGAGTGAGCTTCTAATAACCGTGCATTTGTCTGAAATAATAATCAAATCCTTTCTTAATGCTATCAATTTCTCCTTATCACAATCTTCGAATTGCAGTTTGTGTTTCATCATTTTCTCAAATTTAGTCTTTAAACTTTCCAATTCCAGCATTAAACGCTTTTGTTCACCGGTAAACACTTCAATTTTGGTATCGATTTTCAATTTACTATCCTCCAATACTCTTCGGTTCAGTAAGAGCCCTTGATGGACCCCTTCTACAAGTTTAGATCTCCATCCATACCATACAGTTTTAGCCTGTTGTCTAGCATAACTTTTTATCTCTTGAAATTGTAAATTCATGGTGTTTTGGACTTGAGGATTAGCCTCAAAGTACTCCCTGATCAATGGTGGGTTTTCATCTTGTATTTCCCGTTCAATAGTAGCAAAAAGTTCTCTACCTTCATTAATATTCTTTCGTAACTCATTGCAACTGAAATTCAATAATTCGAGCTGTTTTAATTTTTGCAATCCAATTACATATTCTTTGAGATCAACAGATTCTTTATCATATTTTGTCAACTTCAAATCCATCGAAGTGTCTTTCACACTCAAATCATCAAAGAATCTCACATTAGTAGCTCTCAAAAAAGTTTTCAAATCTACTGGTATATAATCATCTGTCACATCTTCCATTATTTGACTTTCGTCATTCCCTGTCAACGGCACCGTAGTAGTTACCACAGCCTGCTGGAGATTTAAGGATCCATTGGGGATTTCCTTGACTGCTCTTAATGGCGTTAAATTGGCTTCATCACTTATAGATCTTCGTCTAGGAGACTGCGACACATATATGAAGCTATCTCTTTTCTTGAGCAGCCTATTTGGAGTCAAAGCTTCAATCATTTTCTCAATATTAGGATGTTCCGGAGATTCAAATAACAACGAATCCTTCAATGGGGTCGATGATGTACTGGCAGAAACTTGATGCTGCATATTTTCCGTCCCCATGACGGTTGGCGATTCTAGATTTGTTGCTGGTATCACCGTCTTACCACTAGGAGTAAAAGAGAGCTTTCTTTTCTTTAAGGAAGAAGACCTTTCATGCGGTGATCCATCATCAGTAGTGAGAGATTTTCTAGGAGTTGAATAAGCTCTCTTTGCAATTGTTGTCAACGGAACATTGTCATCCTTTGTAACTGGTTCTGTAGCAATATCTTGATCATTCTTGAATAGTTCGGTAGCAATATCTTGATCATTCGTGACCAGTTTGGTAGCAATATCTTGATCATTCGTGACCAGTTTGGTAGCAATTTCTTGGTCCTTTGCGACCGGCTCTGAAACAATATCTTGAGCCTTTGTGAATGGTTCTGAAGCATTATCTTCATCCTGTGAACCACCTGTAACCCTCAAGATATCAAGAAAGATTGAAGGATCACCAAAGGCGACGGTAGTAGGTTCAACGGCTTCAATATCATCATCCTCTACATCACTTGAATCGAAACTTGATCTAGATTCTTTTTGTGCTGCTACCATTGTTGGGTTTTTCATAACAGGTTGTTCCATTTCTTCCTCAGCTTCGGTAAATTCAGTTATCGTCGATAATTGCTTTGTAGCCAACTCGGGTTGTGATAGTTGTGACTGAGTTGATTGGGCAAGGGGAAGTGATTCAGAATTTTGTGGTTCTTGAGGAGGTAATTCTTGATTAGTTTTTTCATCAAATGCCATTCCCCTGTAAACAGTCATTTCCATATCATCATTGTTGTCAATTTTTTTTCCCAAATGTTCAGTGAGATCCATCATCTCTTGATCTTCAATAGGCTCTGAAACTTCCAAGTCTTGATGTGCTTTTGGATCATTGGCCTGATCATTTTCAAGAACGAGCTCTGCCATCTTCTTATCCTGATATACTGTTAATTCCATACTCAGATTCTCATCCATCAGCTCTTCGGATTGTTGTGAATCAGTAGTTGTAGGGATGATATCTCTAAGCAGATTTCCATTTTGAGGTTCGTCTTGATTAGACATGAAGTCGACGGATCCTGATTTTATTTGCTCTGTCAATTCCATATCACCTTCATCAATAACCTCATCTTGGTACCTCGTTAGTTGCATTTCCTCTTGTTGTACACCAGTTTCATCGTCCAATTTAGGACGCGAGTTCAATTTATCAATCTCATCAACTTTCAAATTACCATAATGAGTAGCTAATTCCATATCGTTATTCTCAACTTCATCAAACAAGCTATCGAACTCATCTTCTTCATTTTGATCATAATCATCATCATTATTATCTTGAAATATGACAAAGGGGGATTTACTCATCACCAGATTGCTTCCGTTATTTTCATCTTCGTTATCGTTATCTTCATCGATATCCATATCACTACTTTCATCCACCCCTCTCTCTTCAAAATCATCATTATCTATTCTCACAGGGGGTATGAATTGTAGCGTGTCTCTTCTACGTGGTTGTCTCTTTGGGGATGGTTCGAAATATTGAGGGATCACGTCGATCTTATGTAAAGTCACCTCTGGAGCAAATGAGACTCTTCTATTTGCTGCTGTGTTCCGTATGGTCTGATATTGCAGATCATTGGATGGGAATCTTTGCATTATCGCAACGGTCTGGTTCATTGTGTCTGACTCGAATAAGCGTGTCTTGTTTGGGTTTTTCAATATACTTTTGGGAGGTGCTAGAGAATGTCTTCTTGTGACGGGATTAGTTTTGTTGGTGTTGAGCAACTTCGCCGGTATATTCTCCTTGTCATCTGACTTGACGGGGGAGGCCGGTGCTGAAACCATTATTCTTTTTATGTGGAAGACAGACTTATTTGTTGTCGTTGTTGTAGTTTCTGTGATGGGGGTTTTGTTTAGAATATTTGTTTTTTTGTTTACATTTTTTTTTCTGTAAATGAGATTTTACAGACACGATGCATAGATAACAAAATGGCAGATCAAATATTATTTTATATTTCTACAGCAAAAGCTGG
Organism: Nakazawaea wyomingensis; assembly: GCA_030567715.1. Lineage (NCBI taxonomy): Eukaryota > Fungi > Ascomycota > Pichiomycetes > Alaninales > Pachysolenaceae > Nakazawaea > Nakazawaea wyomingensis. Next base: position 53,551 of record JAJLSQ010000081.1, on the reverse strand, counting down.
CAGATCTAGATAAATGAGTATATATCAATATATATATATAAAGTAGAAATGGAAATGCCCAAATTAATGAATATATCACTTACTTAAACATCATAACGACTATGGGAATATTGAGTAGTAAAAGCAGTACTACGACTTCTAATGACCACCAGTGGTTGGCAAACCGACAGCAATTTTGAATGAATCATAGATCAACCATTGAACACCGGTCAAGGTACCAACCATAAAAATTCTCATTGGCAAACCGTTCCATAACCCAATGAATCCAATTTCCTTGTAAATTTGGCCGATAGATTTTCCAGAGGTGTTTACTTTACTGACCAAGACATCGGCTGGATGTGAGACAATGGCACACAGGATACCAGCAATGTAACCACCCAAGAATGAGACACCGGTTTGGGCTAATGAAGACATTTCTGATCTCTTGTATGGTAAAGTTTGATAGATCTTATCAACAACAGCTTCGAACGAGGAGAACTTAACCATGGTGTATGGAATTTGTCTTGTCCATAGTGGAACAATACCTTTATAAAATCCAGCATAACCTTCGCTGGCAACAATTTTCTTCCAACCATCGACTAAAGATGAGGCAAATGGTGGTATCGAGGTTTGAGTTCTAACTTTGATGGTTTCAAAAGGACACAACAGTAAATCAGCAAAGAATTCAGCAGATGCAGAGGCAGCAAGGTAGACCAAAGTCTTGTTTGTGGTTGGCCACAGATCACCATATGTCTTTTTGAAATATTCGTAGAAACCATATTTACCAGCACCTTGGAATCCATAACCGACAAAAGTAGCACCGAAACCAGTGTATAAGCCTCCCCAACCTTCTTTAGCAATGATTTTTTTGAAACCCTCTATGTTGGATTTGTAAAGATTAGCATCAACCTGTCTTCTACATTTGACCAAATCCAATGGAGTGATCAAACTATGAGAAGGAGCACATGCAAGGGTACCACCCAAGGTACATGCCCAAAAGTATTCATGACTGAACAATACAATACCGTCCTTCTTTTGAGGCTCAATCGCCTGGCTGACAAAATAATCACTGGCCTTTGCTATTGAAGATGATTCTGGAGCTCTATTCCAAAACATATTCTTATATATCTATATATGTATTTATCTGTGTGTATGAATGTGAGTGTGTGATCGCTTTTGATCAGTTGTCAATGAATTGATTAGCTGGTAGAGGGGTGAGTGAGGTTTTTAAACTTTGGGATAGCGCAAGATTTGAATGTAAAATATAGTCTTATATTTGTATAAATATATTTGGAAACAAAAATACTGATAGTTTCTTCTTATTTAGTCTATCAATGATTGAAAATGAATTGAATTAAAGTGATATACAGATAGATAGATATGAAATTGCCATTTCACTAACTATTTAATTATTATTTATTTATTTCTCTTCACATAAAGCCGGGAATAGAAAAAGCAACCCAAAACGGCACGGGGCAAACAAATAAACGCCAAAGAACAAAAAAACTAAAACGAATAACAGAAAAAAAAAAACTTCTTCGGCACATTGAGGAAGGGATACCATACATAGAATAATATTCACTCCAGAATAGTCCATCAATTCTTTTTTTTGGCATCGGTGATAGATAGAAACCGTGTGTGACGGCAGAAATAAATTGATAGAAGCAGATGCAGAAACATTAAAACCGGTTAAGGGATTAAATAACTTAATTACTCATTCAATTCACTATATTCGTGCTCGCTTAATCTAAATAAATCTTCCAAGTAATCCCTGGAACTTAACATCTTATCTCCACCCAATATCAACCGACAACTGCTGTTGTTAGATTGAAGATTATTCACTATCCGGCTTTCTTCATATGTAGTACCGCCGATCATGTAAATGATGATGTCTTGGTATTTCTCCTGTGTGCTGTCATCTAAGGATTTGACAGGATACTGCAGTAAAGGTAGTTTACCCCGAACCAGTTTGGAAATGACGTTTTCCAACCGGGGGATGTGCTGCATAAATACATTCTCATTATCGTGCGCGATTTTAAATCCGTTGATGAGATTAGAGGTTGCCTTGTTGAACAATGTCTCTTCTTGATCTAATCTCTTTTGTTTTCCCAACTTGTTGAAGATGATTTTCAACGTTCTTAGCTGTTGTTCTTTTAAGCCCTGCTGCTTCAAAATCTGGATCAAACTATTTAATTGATTGTTTGGATTAGATTCGTATCTCAACCCGTATAAGATCACCAATTTCAATTTGTGCTCCATCGAAATTGGGATTGGCCTTTCCAGTTGTGGATTCTCACTTGTGGCTTCGTTATTCAATATTCTGGTCAAGTCTTCCAAATCAGACGAATGATTGTTACTACTGGACAAGCTTTGCTCTAATTCACTCACTTCCCATAATCGCTGTTGTTGAATCCTCTTATCCAACTCAGATGCCAAGGTCATATGTTTGCTGACATTGGTTGACAATTTCTTGAATTCGGGATAATTCTCTACAAACTTCTTCATATCTTGTAATGAATCCAAATTAGAAGTGCTTTTTGTTTTTTGCTTATAACTCTCCACATACTTCTTTAACTTATCACTCAAATCACCAAAATTCAAATACATGGACTCCTTGAAAAAATTATCTTGATCTGGAGACAATACGATTTGATTCAAGTCTTTTGAAATATTAGGAACATGCGAAAGATCAGCAGTGTTGTTATCGATCCCAATCAATTCATGAATCATTGATTGGAAAGTCCATGGTATCAACAAAGGCGTGATCGGATCGTTTTTCCTATCTAATATCAATAACAAGGGAGAAACATCTCTTTTCGGTATATTATCAAATAACTGATTATTACAATTATCCTTCATCTTAGCCAAAATATCGGTTGACAATTGCTCAGCCAAGATGGAATTTTTCTCATACCTAATAACCGGTTTCTGCTTTAATGATAGCAACACGGATATGATAGAATTAGAAACATTTTTGAAATTGGATTTGTTCCAAGTTTGGAAATTCATTTCAAAAGCTGAATGATCAATGTTGTTGATGGTAAATAAATCAGCATTGATAACCAAGTAATCTAAAAAAACCTCTTGTACTTTAGAAACCACCTCCAAATCATCATTTTCCGCCAACTTCTCAATCATGTTCTTCGACACAATATTGCTAAAATATAACTCGTAAGATCTGTAACGTGGGGATTTCAACTCATTTATCAAATGGTTGATGGTCTCTTCATCTGGCCTAACAAAGCATATACATGACAAATGCCTCATTTTCTCCCTGTCCACATTATCAACTCTGTCGATCAAATATACCTCATGTTGTAACAACTCAGATTGAGTCGATATCATCGATATTATCGGCGTGGTATACTTATCAAGTAATAATACCTTGACATTGTTGGACCCCAGAAGTTGAAGGTTGTTGTTGAAGTTGTTGCTATTATTATTATTACCAACAGGTAACTTGTCATCCTTGCTCAACAATCGTTGGATATAGATATGAGATAACTCAGTTAAATCCATCTCTCTACGCTGACACTTATGATATACTAGTATGCTACAAATTAAGTGAGTGCTGTTCTCTTTTATCTTGTTATATATTTCACTTTTATAATTTTTTCTTTTCTCTGTCCAGAACATTTTGATTTTTTTTGCGTTCTAACGTATGTGATACAATTGAAAAGGAATTATCAAATCGCGGTTGAATATCGATTGACTCAATTGTGAGGGGTTCATATAGTTTTGAACACTCAGATCAGTTTAATAGAAGTTTTTTTTTATGGGAGAATAGTCGCGATATTATTGTGCAATATACACATATACACATCATACAAATGAGACGATTTTTACCATCTTTTTTGACTGGTACGGCTAATGGTCTTATAAATTTTCTCAATTATCTTCTTCATATAGTATGCGGTTTCAATTCGATTAAAATAAAATTGAACAGCAAAGCATATGCTCTAAATTAAGTTATTTGAAAAGGTTTCTTTAGATGATTGAAGCACCGCCATTTTTGGCTACCGCCCTTGTCATCGGCAGTTGAGAAGAAGATAAAGTTATGTTATTAGACATTCTTTGCAGCATGTTTGGACGTTGCTGAATAGACTGCTGCGACTCACCGAGTTGTTGATGCTGTAGTTTTAGTTTTAGTTGCTGTTCTTGTTGCTGCTGCTGCTGCGGTTGTTGTTGTTGTTGTTGTTGTTGTTTTCCTTGTTGTATACGATATTCAACGTTTGCTGGATTATTCAAACATGTACTACTAGTGTTATAATCCCTCCATCCAACCTCCCAAATCATATTCAAATCTCTATGCTTTTGACGAATTTTCTCAATCATTCCAGGCGCAAACTTCTCAAAGCTGGAGATATCCAGACCTCCTTCTCTTGCCTTGATAATTGAATCATCTAGGTATTCCAATCGTTTCAACGAGCCCAGAACAGGATTCACGTATCGCCTCACATTCAAATACTCCCTTGAAAACTTCTCAAACTCTGTTCTAAATTGTGCATTGTTAGCATGGTAGTTTTTGGCATTTTGGCTCAAATCTAATATACTGTTTTCTCTTTGCAACCATAATTTCTGCTGTGTCCTAGTCTCCAGTTCAGGAGTCTTATTGAAAAAATCTCTAAAGTTCTTGTTGAATTCTCCTCCCGAAGAGCTGTTCGGTGACAGATTCATATCGGGCCCAGAACCTTGTCGATTCATACCAGTCATCTGGTATTGCGAGCTCAAATATTGATTATAGTTTCTCGCTATATTTGAAGCAGATGGTTGAAATATTAAGTTTGATGATTGTAAAGATATTTGAGAATCATTACGCTCTTCCTGAGTTATTGAGCTTGGAGCTTTTGATGTATTTTCCACTATGGATTCGTCTTGAGACTCCGGTATCTGATCCAAAGAATTCTTAGAGGGGTATCTGTTTATTGTTGAGGGAAAATCTTGATGTGATTGATTGATTTCTGTATTACTTATGGAATGATCACCATTTGCTTGAGAAGTTCCTATAGATCTTTCCATTCCAGTTGATTGTGATAAGATATTACCGAAATATTTGGGCATACTATTATCTATTTCTTGTTGCTCCCCACTTTTATCCGGTTGTCGATGTAGCTGAGTCTGTTCTGATTGTGAGCTTTTGCTCCCAACTAGATCAGGTCTTTGCCTGGATAGTGAAATTGGTTCATCCTCGAAAGATTCAACTTCCTCCTCACTCTCACTACCACCACCACTGTCGAATGAAACTTGTGTTCGCTGATGCGTCAGATGCTTGCCTCTGTGCGATTGGCTTGAAATTGTTCTTGTTAAAGGCAGGAGGCCCACTAACTTCGTTTTCGATCTGTTTCTTTTGAGAATAAGACCATCTGATGACTTGGATCTGTTGAAGCCTGGTCTTGCCTGAGTGGAATCTTCCAGAGATTCATGACTTGATATTCTCGTCAACTTATTCAACTTAGTTATTTGACCATAAGAAGAGTTGCGATTATGAGCTTTGATACCCCCAGCTGTGAACTGCTTTAAAGGTTTCTTTTTCCCCTCACTACTTAAAGAGGAGGAAGACTTGCCTCTCAGTAACGGTTTTGGTGGAGGTATAGACATCGTCAATAGTACAGCTATCAGCAGACCTTTAGGTTTGAATTGATTTTTTTTTTCTTTTTCTGAAAAAAAAAGCAGGATGAAGAGGCTTGTTTGTTAGCTCATAGATTTACCATCTACAGAAACAGGGAATCACTTTAGAAATGTTAATACATAAGTCAGACTCTAGTATATAGGTCGATCTAATCTATGATGGTGGTTTGAATCTTAGCAGTCTTCCTTCATCGTAAATCCAGTTCAAGGTGTTAGGCAATGTACCCAGAGACTGGAACTGTAAGTACAACTTGTACAATCTTAATGCACATCTCGCATCCTCTATCGAATCATGATTTCCTGTTTGCACCTTCTCATTCAACAAGATATATGTTAAGAACTTTAAGGACAAGGTTCTCTTATACTTTTTTAAATAGAAATATACTGCTGTATCACGGACTTGTTCTTGAGGTACATGAATGTTGATCGCTCTAAAATCGTTTATCAATCCATGACCAACGAAGACACAACCAAGGTTCAATAACAACCATAACTTTCTATAAGCAGTACTCAAGGGAACTAAAGGCTTATTTGAAGTCAGCGGGTCCAAATCGCCGGGCTCAATCCCAGAATACGAAGTCAAAAAGTCCTCAATATGCATAGTAGTTGCAATATAATCATCAATAAATGGAACTCCCTCTTTTGGTCCTGCACCTCTCAATACGGATACACGAGCCAAAGCTTTTTTACTTGGCCTTAATAACGATTTCGTTCCATCACTCCTGATCTCAAATTGCTCTTTGGTTAAACTTACAAACTCGGCATCTATTGCTATTAAAGTACCAGGACCCGGTGCCTCATCTTTTGTTAATAATTCGTATTCGATTTTGACACTCTTACGAATTGAATTCGAGAAATGATCTCTGTATAATATCTCGGTATTTAATTTTGACTTCCAAGAGGTGAGATCAAATGAGTTATCTCTCAAGATGTTGTTGTAAAGCAAGATAACAGGTTTTTTCCACCAATAGTTGAAGTTAAAGGCTTCTTGCTCAGAAATCTTCAACACAAGAAAATCATTGAACAAGTACCAATTATCTGATTTTTTGCCATCTATTTCTTCCTGAATCTTGATAAATGATACCAAATGGCTCTTATTATCCTTTGATGTGATTTCTGCCACATACCCTATAAGTTCATATCGTTTGACATTATTGCTGAAATTGGTGGTGACAGTATTGAAATTGATCGTACCACTTTGGTTTTCAAAAGCATAAAACTCTGGTAAAAGCCACTTTCTGTAAGACTTCAATTCTGTCATTTCCTCATTGTTTAAATTCAAGTTGAGACAGAACAAATTTGGCAAACTCTTCAATATCATGTTATGCTCCATAATCTGCAGTCCAATTTTCTTTTGAGTTTTACCATTTAAACTCTCCTCTAAGTAATTCAAAATCGATAAATTTATTCTCCGAGTACTCGATCTTGCCTGAATTGGTGCAGTTATATCGACCGAGTGGTTGATTCTAACCCTTTGAGCATGTAATTGATAATTTATCCCTCTGACTTCTTCCGCAACAGCTATACATGCCAGCTTACCCATCTCCCTATTTGGAATTGGGAAATCTGGAGGTAATCGTTGGTTTTCTTCAAAGGCAAGCCTATCCATCAAAAACTTGTTAAATGTCTGTATCAAACGACGTTGCAGAAATTCGTCCTTGGCATAAGTGTCACCTTTATCATCTATTAAACCTAATTGATTAGCTTCTGGAATTGCACTGAGCACTCTTTGAAAATTAGAGGCATTGCAATGTCTACCGTTTGATTTCACTAGCATGTCAAATAAGTATCCCAACTCGGTAGTCAATGAATTTTCTTCTAGATTCTCTTCCAGAAGACTTCTTATAGCCAAATTGAAAATTTCAGGTGTAAATCTCAATAATTGTAATAGTGGATTGCAATAAGAGTTTGAAACGTGAGGCTCCAATCCTGAATAGTGTGTGGTGTTGAAGTAGTCAAAATCGAAATCGTCCACACCAAATCTGGAGTACAATATCTCCAATCGGTTGTAGCACGGTGGTATCACATTACTTGATTGAGTCTTATAATCAAAAATTGCTTCTCCAAAAGACAGATCTTCATCCAATCTTTCACTGATGAATTTAGGGGCACCAAGTTTAGGTCTGTCTTCGATGGAATAATACGAGATGACGTTTCTAGGTCCATATTTCTTTTTATCGTAGCTTGCAAATGAAATATCAGAGTTATCAATTCTCTTAGCACTCAACAAAATCTCAGGATCAATTTTCTTAGGACTTCTTTCAATTTTCCACTTCAGTTCATAAGGCCATGCAGATAATAGATACTCTTTATAATAGGGCATACCAACTGAACTTAAAGGCATATCAAGATTATCCACCGGGAAAAGATTTAAAGCTGGTGGGTAAAATGGAGTACCAAATTCCAATGGCGATGTGTACATGGTGAATGTTGAATATGAGTTATGAGTCCAAAGGTGAAGGTTGTTATAGGAGTCTCCAAAGACAAGGTAATCACCTGATGGTGAGAGATCCAAACATGACATGAAGGTACCAACATTTCCCTGATATAAATGCACATTTGCCTGATTGAATATGTCTACAAAATGGAGCAAACCAGATTGTGACAGAATGATAGCAATGGTTGGTAATTTTGGATGCAATCGAGCATAAGCTGCTCCTGCTGGGAAGGCAACAGGTGGTAAAGATTTTAAAAGTCTGAGATCAATTATATTCACAAATCTGTCATTGATGATCTGATTACCACGTTGAGAGTAACCACATGTTATTAATGTATGCTCTTTGCAATAAAAATCGCTAAAAGATTGGTTGTTTTGAGGGAAGGTTTTCGTAATCTCACCTGAAATTGGATCCATTAGATCAATAGAACCTTCAACTGTGCCTATAACTAGAAGTCTGTTATTAGTTGCAAGCTTGCTGACCCCTGTACCATTAACCTTCAATTTTTGTGTGATCTTTGCCTTTATCAAGTCAATTTTGAATAACTCATCATGTGTTGAACTACCAACGACTATTTCAGCATGGAGATTAGAAGAGTATGACATGCAAATCAAATTTACAAAATCAGGATCCAGTTTTGAGTCTATTCTCATCTTCTGCAATCCAGTTCTTGTGTATAGCACCAAGCCATCTCTACCCAAAGCTATTATTCCTTTGGTATGTGGCTTTATTTCATAAACAGCGGAATTGCTAAAGCATCTGAATGAAGTATAGGGTACTAAAGTTTTACCACCCTGAGATGCATTATTTTCTATGTAATTGAATGATAAAAGAAACCCATCAGTGCTACCGACCCAGATCAATTCGCTTGTATCGTCAAACACAATCGATGAGATATCTCGCCGTTGCGTCAATTGCTGTTGAATTTGAAACCTTTTTGGCTCCCTAAACACGGGCACACTCGACTCCTAAAATGACTCCTGTTAGAAAATTGAGTAAATATTCACAACTTTTGAACAGGTTACTTACCTCTATCCAGCCTTCCATGATGTGTCACAGCTTTATCTATCACCTTTTTTGAGAATGTATCTCAAAATAAATTATCAACAAATATTGTAGTAGTGTGTTTTCTCTCAAAATCCAACACAAACGATTCAATTCTCGAAAAAAAATCTGCGTTACCTTCAAAAAATTTACAATTTAGAATCATCCATCGCTAACCAAAGAATACAATATCATTATTCGTCCATATACAGTATAATTCTTACCATGTTCTCCCTTCTCCGATTCACCGCTTCAAGACTTTCCAGATCCATAGTTAATCCTTCATACAAAAGCACAGTAGTGTCGTGGCAGAAACCATCTATATCCAATGCCCAGGCTGTGAATTTGATACAAGCTGAGAGAAATTACAAAGTCAGAACATCCGTCAAGAAGATGTGTGCTTCATGTTATATTGCTAGACGTAAGGGTAGAGTCTATGTGTTATGCAAATCAAATCCAAAACATAAACAACGCCAAGGTTAAATATAGGTCAGACAGGGTGTGGCCATTTTGTACATAATTGATAGAGGAATGACAATTTTTTTTTTTAATTACATTGGAATAAATTTCTTCCAGTCTGTGAATACTATTGTACATCTTGTTACCAAAAATCTCTATATATTTTTACATCTCTAGTATTATCAAAGAATCTCCCAAGAACTTAAGCCAGCACCGCCAATTAACGCGATTCTTTTTTCTCCAAAACTGCAAACATCATTTGGCCCAGTATCCCCTATAGTTGTGTATCTACTGTCAATACAATTAAGCACTCCCTGAACATCATCACCGCTGTAATCAATTTCCCAGAGCCTCGTGATCTGGTCTACACTTGAAACCAATATTTGTCTCCTGTTATTGTCACGATAAGGTTCAACACAGCTTAAAGACGTTATCGTTGATGACGCAGCACTTTCTTTGAATGACTTCACTTCCAATACTATTGTCTCGTCTTGGAAGTGTAATCTAGTGCTAACTAAAGCATTGTCATCACCGCCGGTAACTAGATCCATAATTGAGTCATCAAGTGGATGTTGAATCAAAATGTTACTCTTTATTCCGGACTGATGAATCTGTTGTTTGATCACCAATTCTGAAAACATTGGCACTGTTTCAACTTTGGTACCGATCTCCGCTTCCACCTCCGGATCAATCTCAATTTCTGGTTGTTCTATTAGTTCAAGACTTTTATCATCTGTAAAACGGTACAACTTGATTAAATCTGAAGTCACGTTGTAAATAGCAATATGTCCATCGGTACCACCAATCAATGCATAAACTTTATTGAATTTCAAAAATAGTCTTGCATCCCACAAACAACACCTTGTATACCTGTCTTCTAAAACGAGTTTGAAGTGCTTCTTCGAAATAGAAAATTCAAAGATTTTGATTGTGGAGTCAGAATAGACGTTCATGATAAGCCATCCGTAGAGTGAGCCATTATGATATATCGGCAAGGTGTCAAAATCCATTATACGCAAATCAGGTTCCGATGAAGATGGGGGTAATGTTGCAAAGCAACCGATCAAAGGTCCAAGTTTTTCATACGAATCATCAACTTTCCAGAGGAAAAATTCCTCCCTTGCAGCAGTACTAATCAGGTACTCTGATGAATGGATAAATTTCACTTTTTGTAACCCAGACACATGTCTTCTCTGTGAAGAATAATTTCTGATGAAACCATCCACAGAAATTTCTGATAGTCTCACTGTGGTGTCCTCTGCGCCAGTGAGAATCAACTTTGAGTTATTAGACCTTAAAGGAGTAGAGATTGTGATATCTCTAATTTCCCTTCCATGTGTACCTTCATTCAAATAGGAATCTGAGAAAAACTGATCTCCAGTGTTGAGAATTATCAAATTGGATGCTTTGTTATATATGAAATTGAAATTTTGTTTTGAAAGTTCATTGACATTTAAGTGCCATGTACGGTGTGACCCTCCGCATTGTTCTTTGAAAATTTCCAATTGTCTGGTCTCATTCCATAGGTGGAATGTATCACTTTTGAAATTCAACAATATGAGTTCATTGTTATCATCCAAGAATCCACCTTCCAAAAATCCTCTTTGAAGCCTGTTGTGCGTCAAGACTTGTAATTGGAAATCACTATCAATTTCCAAGTAGAAATAATCACCATCCCTGATTGTCATCAACACAACAATTTTGCCAAGAATCGAATTGATCACAGAACAACTAGTAATAGTATCCCCCTTTACAAACTTCTTCCATGTGTTGCATTTTTTCGGATCGTCAAGATCATATATGACAAAAGTGGTATACCTTGATCCGATGAAAATCCAGTTATTTTGCAAATCATAAGTAGCACAGGTCGATATGAATCGAGTTTCAGGCTTGATTAACTCAATATAAGTTGGTTCACCAGACAATGCGAAATCGAATTCACAAACCACAAATTGATCTTTAGGATTTGGTGAATCATAAATGATGAGAAATTTTTCTTCAGTTTTCTTCACTGCTAAGACATTTGTTATATTACCCCTTATATTTGAAGGTTTAGATATCTCCAATTTCTTGAGCAAGCGGAAGTTATCATCAAATTTCATCAAGGTTGTTGAACCAAGTTTCGAAGTTATCAAAACTAAATTTTCCAGTTTGAAATAATTCAAAAGCTGGAAAGAAGCAAGGTTTTCATCATTGAACAAGCGATTCCAAGTATTTTCATAAGTATCATATTGATAACAAGACCCCATTGCAGTCAAGACAATTAAACCGTTATCGAATTGTGCATAGTTCTTGAAATAATCTCCTTTCTCATCACTTATCAGAGATATGGCCAACTCTGTTCTCCAATAATTTCTTCTGGTATTCTTAGCCAAATCAACAAGTCTAACTCGACCATCGGCACCACCAGTGACGGCGATTTGCAATTCCTCTCTTACGTCACCACACCAGACGTGCTTCCCCTGGTGTAACTCCCAAACGTCACGGCAATAGAGAATTTTCTTCTCATTGGGCACAAATTCCCATACCCTTGAAGTACAATCCTCTGCACAGCTCATGATCCTGTTGCCGTTGAACCATTGTAATTGCCATATTCGCGAATTATGACCCCAACCAGTCACTAGATTGGAACCTGTATTGAGGTCCCAAACTCTAATTGATCTGTCATCCGAGCATGAACAAACGAATTCTCCGGAAGGTGAAATAGCAACACCGAAGATGGAACCCTCATGACCGACCAAGTTGTGTATCAATTTCCTGGAGAACAAGTCCCATATAAACACACCTCCTAAGATGGTCCCCGATGCGACGATGACTCTGTCTTCAAACACTTTCATCGAACCAGAGTACAATATCGAGTTCTCAGAGAATGGGTTGGTATCTATGACTTTCGACAGGGGTAAGTCAATTGTATACACAGTGTTACGTGTAGTCAACAAGTAACAATTCTTGGAATGGAAATCAAACACCATTGACATTATCCAGTCGTTTATCGCACATTCTTTCACTTTCAACTTGGAATCACCCAAAATATCGCTTATTTCAACACAGCAAAATGAACGTCCACCAAAGAACAAAACTTTGTGACCGTTCTTGGAAATCTCGATGCCGTGAACTTTCTGTTTACAGAATATTCTTATACTCTTCCACAACGAACCTTTCTTGTACACCTCCAATTTCGGTCCATTGGCAGCAAGAATGATATCATTTTGCAAGAATTTGATGCTCGTTATAGGCCCCTTATGGATCTTTGGAACCAATCTCGGTATAGAAGATTGAGGGTTTGCCAGCAAGTATGTCAGGGACATTTTCTATGGCTCTTGGTTAGATCTGAAAAATTTTGCAACTATCATTTTTTTTTTCTGATTGTAAATACTCTTTGCGTTATCCGAAGCTCATCTCATGGGATGAAAAAAAAAGAAAAATTAAACTCTTCAACTAACACTAAACTATGTATGCTATTTTTTTTTTATTCAGATTCACCATACTTGGTATTCCAATCGATAATCTTGCTCGTTAGACTTTCCATTAAAAAAACAGACTCAGTATACCCTTTTTTCAATCCCAATTTGATATCATCCTTGTTGAGCTCTGAACTTCCCGTAGTATCATCGATAAACTCAGTTATATCAGCACCATTTTCAAATTCATGCCTCAATTCCGATTGCGTTCTCACCAAAAACTCCAAGATAGCAGATGTTCTCCTTCTCATTTCGTACATTGAAATCCTCTGTTGTGGGAGTCTAGGCTTAGTAGGCTTATCAGCATCTATCTCTCCTTTAGATCTCGGTTTCTTGGGTGAGGAATTTTTATTATTATTCAGGTTATCATTTTTAGAATTGGATGATGAGGCAGCAGTTCTTCTGGGTCTCTTCTTCTTGTTGCCGTTGCTGGTTGGGTTCTTGGAAACAGAACTGCTGTCGTTTTCAGACATCTCATTTAGTGTTGATGCTGTAGTTGACGCTGTGGCAGGTGTGTTGCCATTCTTGGCATAATCTTCACTTACAACTAACGTGTTATCGAGTGTTGTTAAAGCGGAAGCATCTGTAACTAAATTTTTACGCTCTGAATCCAGCAGATCGAGTCTTCTTCTTTTGTTTTCTGGTCTAACGTCAGGATTTTTAAAATCCAGTTCAATCTGCTTACTAGCATCTTTGCTATTGCTGTTGTTCATCGTTTCATGATTAGGCCCAAATTCTTCAACCTCCTCTTCGCCATCATCTTCTTCTTTCTTCAAACTTTCCTCAAGTTTTGACCTTCTCGTCGATCTTTCTCTTGTGTGTTCTGATAATTCTGGTTCTTCCGGCTGGACGCCACTCTCCTTAGCACTTTCTTCTAGTGCCTTTTTCAACATCATCTCATATTCTGCATCTCTGGAGTTTAATGTAGGTCTGGATCTTTCTCTCCTATGTCTTGTTTCAGGACTGGAAGAATGTTTGTTTTTGTTCGCTGTTGATGGTTGTACAGCGGTCGATGAAGATGATGATGAAACTGGTGAGCCTCCAGTCGAAGATTTCGATATCACCTTCTTGGTGGCCACTTCTTCTTTCTCCTCCTTGATTTTTCTGTTTACTTTCTTCTTCTTCTCTGTAACAGGCGTATATAGACTTCTTTGGTCCTTTGGACCTTTATATACCAAGGTGTGCAATTCTGGTTTACATAATTCACACCAATACTTGTCTGGAGCATCAACTTCATCTTTAATACCGACACAGTATCCATGTTGCCAAACCTGACACTCCTCACATTGTATGAAGAACCCAGGATCCACATCATCGAAATCAGGATTATTGGGTGATAATTGTAATTCAGGGTTACCACATATACATCTTGTAACTTCTTCAACTTCATCTTCCTCTTCATCTAATTCATCATCTTCCAGTGCAGGTTGATCTTCTTCGAGATCAGGCACAGGGTCTCCAGCTTGGTGACTTCTTGTAGAACGACGTGAAACCATTATATATATATGTATCTGTGTGTGACTGATGAGGGGAGTAGGCTATACGAGATTGAAGTTGTTGCTAATTATGATAATTGGTATCTATCTATCAACAGACTGATAATCACAGTTTCCCAGATTTTTTTGCTTCAATAAATACTTATTATTATTGTGTAAAAAGTCAGGGTAAAAAAAAATTAAAAAAATAAGTGCAAAGATTACTACAAGTAGATAAAATATTTACCATTTAAGATATTGGGTATTGTTCCATTGCGAACATAGATAGATGTTTAGTGATATATGTATAGGATATCGAATCACTTGAAATAAAAGAATATAAAAAGTAAATAAAAAAAAAAAAGTTAAACAAAAATGGAATTGAAGTAAGTATGTATATATGTGAAAGCATAAATATAATTATCATTTCTTCTCGTAAGCGTTTCCACCACCACTACCATAACTCTTCTCCGCAGGTTTCAACATTTCAAAAGAACAAACCAAGTTTTTATTGACATTCATGACAGCTCCCCAATTATCGAATTCACCACAATAATTAGGAGCACTAAACACGGTGACCAATCTTCTCTTTGCGAAAAACTCATAACCATCTTCAACAACCATATGAGCTCTGACAATCAAATCTAAATGATGAGCTTTCAAAAATTTAGATACAACTTCTGCACCAAATGTAAAAGATACACCTCGATCATTTTCATTCCAAGTTGTTGTCAATGGATCGGGATCCGACCATAACAAATCACTCAATAAACCTTCATCAGGAACATCACTTGGTCTAGTAATGTTTTTGATTTGATTGAAATTGGTTAAACTTGGAGACAACCCACCATGGACACAAAAAATTTTGTCACCAATGGTGGCTGCAACTGGTAATGTGTTAAAAACATCGACAAAACATTTCCAATTTTTTGTCGAAGATCTTCTTTTACATTCATCATAGAATCCATACATTTTAGTAACAGATGCACATTCATGATTACCTCTCAACATGAAGAAATTTTCAGGATACTTGATCTTAAAACATAATAAAAGTAATAAAGTTTCCAAAGATTGTTTACCACGGTCAACATAATCTCCCAAAAACAAATAATTTGAATCTGGAGGGAATCCACATAATTTTAAGATTCTTAACAAGTCATAAAATTGACCATGAATATCACCAACAACTTTGACGGGAGCTGCCAATTCTAATAGCATTGGTTGACTTAAAAAAATTTCTCTTGACTTGGCACAAATGTATTGAATCTGAGGTGTAGTGACGGGTAATTTTTGAGAGTATGATCTGGATAAACCAGTTTCAATCAAACTTTCAATGATTGAATCTATATCAAATTCATCGTTAATTAAGGATGATTTGTTATTCTTTCTTCTTCGTCTTCTTGACTTGGAAGGTTCTGGAGTTTCCTCCAAAGATGCTTCATCTATAGGTTCCAAATTCTTTGTGAGAGCAGTTGGAGTCGAAGATGAAACAGAGCTGATGGACGATCCAGTCAATAAGGACACATCACTTCCTAAGGACGATGATACAATATCATCTGAGCTATTTGAGACATTTGACTTGTTAATGTTCAAGGCATACGCCATACAAGTTGCAATCTCCAAATCAAAAGATGAGGATAGATTGCCTTTTGGTGATGATGATTTATCACCATAGTTGTTGTTATTGGTAGTAGTAGTAGTAGTAATAGTTTTGGTATTGGTATTATTATTTGACGCCATAAGAGATGGTGAATGTCTCTTTGACGTATTAGATGAGGCTGCCAGCCTCCTAGGATGTGAGGGCAACTTTCTGGGATCTGGTTCTACAACCTCTCCAGAGCTTGCTGAAGAAGAACTGGAAGATTGCAGTGATTGGGACGACTCATTTTTGATCGAAGACGGGCTATTCCCCATTAGTAACTGTATATGAGTTTCTGGTGAGATCTAATAATTGGTGGGGAGGGAGTGGAGGTTGAAAGTATCAAAAGTGAAAGGTGATATGTCACAGAACAAATAGGACTATTGATTGATGGATTGATGTATGTATAAGATTGTATGAGGGGTTAAATGGCTATGTTTGTTAGTTGGTTGGTTTGATACTACAAATAATTTGTGGATAGTGGAATATATTTATTTATTTACTCTCCATGGCTCCAAAAGAAAAAGTTTAAAATAAATTAATAATAATTTTTTTTTCTCTTTTTCTCTTTGTTGAGTCTTTTTTTTTAATTTCGCTTTTTTCGCTTTTGTATGACTGTGGCTTAAACCAGGCTGGGGTTGGGTTGTGGCAAAAGATAATTAAATTAGTCAATTAAAAGAACTTAATACATGTCCTTTCGGCCTCTGTATGATGGATGATACCAACAACACATCACTCTCCAACTTGATCAGCACACAAAGAACAAAGGCCGATCTCTCTTCCAATCTACTTTCTTACTCCATGGCAAAAATCTCTTTCTCTAAAATTACAAACGAGTCTTGGTGTTTTCTCTATCTATCTATCTCAATCTATAAACCGCCTCCGAGCTAAAATGGTCGTTCGCTCAAATCACATAATTTGCTTATCTGTCATTTTAGCTTTCCCGTGCACTACTCCCAAAACGCTCTCTAATAATAAAAAATTTCACGCTCACAAAATGATAGGTACGTCAAGAGGAACAAGGATAGATGGATAGATAGATAATCTAACCTGTACCCAGAAAGAACCCCACTCAATTATAAAGATGTCATTGGGAGAATTCGAGATACCAACGTTTGAAAACAGTGTTATAAGGCTAGACCAACCTTCTCAATACTTGATCAAAAAGGCCAAATACAGAGCAGATGGATACGATTCTTTGAAGAAATCGATGAACTCATGTACTTTGTATATCGGTAAATTATCTACAGATACCACTGAAGAGCAATTATATGAATTGTTTTCCAAATGTGGAATGATAAAACAGATTATAATGGGATTAGACAGGTTTAAAAATATCCCATGTGGATTCTGTTTCATCATATATCAAGATCTGAAGAGTGCTTTATCGGCAATGAAATATTTGAATCATACAATGTTGGATGGATCTAAGATAGAAATTGATTTGGATCCAGGATTCGTAGAGGGTAGACAGTTCGGTAGAGGTGTTGATGGTGGTCAATTCAAGAAAGAACAATTCGGATCTAGATCTTCTAGAGGTGGTTATAGAGGTGGAAGAAATGAGTACAGACATAATAGGAATGGCGGTGGCGGTGGTGGTTATAGATATAACAATAATAATGGATATTCACAAGGTTCAGGGTACGAGAGACATGCGAATTTCTCAGAGAGGAAAACGGATACTTATGTATCTGCCCTGGCTGTGCTGTTGGAGCAAGCAGATACTTCATCCTCTGTTCCAACGGAAAGAATGATGCAAAATATATCAAGACCTGCATCAACATATCAAACACACAGAAGAATCTTGGAACCAAGATCCGGTAGATTACCTTCGAGGGCTAGAGAACCGATAGATACATATAGGCCAGGTGAACGGACCACACAAACTGAAAAACAAGAACCAGAAGAGTTACCTCCTCACATGTTGGAAGACAGAGACGAAGATATGCCTGATGTTGATAATGAAGATGAATTACCACCACATTTGAGATAGTTTTGATTTTTAATAATATTTGTACACTAGATAAAAATAATGATTTTTCTCATAAACTACATTTTTAACATCTTTCAAAAACCTTGTACAATCCAGGCAAATTAGCAATCTCAACCACATCTTTACTCAATTTTTTCGGTGCTAAAAGCCTTCTCTTTATTGCTGGAAATAAAACATTCTCAAACATACGTTGTTTGATATCATCAACCAATTCTGTATTCAACGATTCCGGAACGTAAAACAAACTAATTTGTCTCAAGATACCACTCAAACAAGCCTTCTCCTCTGTCCAATCAATATTATTCCCCAATCGGAACAATAAAATAGCCAATTTACTCATCGGTGGGATGTAATCTTTGAGTAACATTGGAAGATACATCAATCTAGGATCAGATTTATTTTCCGTAGTGATACTGATAGAGAAATATTCATCCAACATCTCCTTCATATCAACAAATACCAGTACCACCTCTTCAATGGGTTTTATTGGACCTTCGATGTTCGACATGAATTCCTCATTGTTGTAAATATTCCCCAACACTTCTTTAATTGATACCCCATCTTGATTCAAATGAATTCTACCAAAATTACCGAAATCGGATAACCCAATCTGATAAAACAACTGAAATGATACAGCAGCATAATCAACGAGGAATAACTTGACATCATATTGGATGGCGGCTAATCGCCTCTCTTGATCCACTATTCCGACAAAAGTATGTTTGGCAAAGATCTCAGTCAACTCTCGATGCAGTTCCAACTCTGCTTCCTGTCTCAATGACAATATACTGGAGAGTCGTATATTGACTCGTTCACGATTTTGAATCGTATGACGAATATTGCCTACATATTCAATCTTATCTTCTTCAACCACAGCGGGTTGTGAAGTATCGGACACCACCAATGGAAGCACTTCATCTGTTTCGGAATTTTCTTCTTGTTCTTTTTCTTTATGCTGTTCCATTCCTTTTAATTTAATCGTCACAACGTTATCCTTAGTTGATGCTTCTTCACCCAAATCAATGTCTCTATCTTCTTGAGAGAGCATCCCATTATTGTCTCCAGCAGATTCTTCCTCCTCTACCTCAACCTTTGCCAATGGCCTGGCAATACTCATCTCATCATCATCATCATCATCATCATCATCATCATCATCATCATCATCATCATCATCATCCAAAAATAGAGCCTCTGTATTTTCCGGAATTTTCGAGACATATGAAGTTATCTTTGATTGACTAGCATCTGTTCGGACCAAATTGTGGTCATAAATCTTTGCCCTCTTCGCACTCACCATGGGACTTGAAAATTTTGGCTCTTCATCATTTAAAGGCAGTCTCTTGGCATTTGGGAGCACCTGTTGAGTCATAAATTTTCTACTAGAATCCATACTTAACAAGCTGGCTTGTAACTTCGTGACAACGTACTCGATTATCTCATCCTCATGTAAGAACCTCACCTCCCTCTTGGTTGGATGCACATTGACATCAACATTCAGAGGATCAATCTCCAACGCCATATATACAAATGGTTTATTGCCCTTCGGTAGAAATAATGCATACATCAGGTTTATAGCCCTTTTCAATGGATCACAGAAGACCAATCTGTTGTTGATGAAGAAAACCGGTTGTATCACTTTCTTGTTCGTATAGTTAGAATTCGTCACTTGGCCATAACACCGCAAAAGACCAATATCTTTATTTGAGCCAAAATCAACCTCAATCAACTCGTTTGCCACTACTGACCCAAACACAGTTCGTATCCTCTCTTTTCTAGAAATTCCAGTCCTCGTTGATATTGCACTAAATGACTCCCCAACTTTTTTACATGAGAACCCAACCCCATCAGTATGCACAGCATATCTCCCAACAACGTCAACAATCTTACCAAATTCATCGTTCGAAGATTTGATGGTTCGTAGCCTTGAAGGCACGTTATAAAACAAATCCTCCACAGTGATCTGTGTCCCATCTTTACCTGCCGCAGGTTTTGGTTCAGCAGGGGTTTTTGGCTTCAAGGGTACCATCTCACCATCCACGTACAGACATCTCCATGCACACGAGGAGTTCTTGGTCTTGGTCGTCACGGACAAGTGAGAAATATGTGATATACTCGCCAATGCCTCACCACGAAATCCATAGGTGGCAATCGAATTCAAGTCTTCAAATTTCGCGAGCTTTGATGTCGTGAACCTCTCACATAGTATCGGTAGATCCTCCTTGTTTATACCTGTTCCATTGTCGGTTATTTGCAACAATTTCATCCCACCTTCTTTGACTAAGATATCGATAGAAGTCGATTTCGCATCGATAGAGTTCTCCATGATCTCCTTCAATGCGTTTGAAGGCCCGATGACAATCTCACCAGCAGCGATTCTGTTCACTACAGAGGCCTCAAGAGGCTGTCAATTGAAAAGTTTTGGTTAGTAAGCCTTACCAATGAATAGCCAAATCACCTTAAAGATTAATCTTACCTTAATTCTACCTGGCTCGTCCATCGCAGTTTTTGGGGTCGATTATGTAGGCTAATGCTTGCCTTGCCTCTGCTATCTTTTATCGAAAAAACAGAAAAAAAAACACGCAGACATCAAATATTTTTCTTATAATATCTGAACTTTGAGGTGTCATTTCTTCTATTTTCTATCGAATTAGAGAGATGAAAAATCTCATTAGTTGAGTTTGAAAAGCCATTTTTCTTTCTCTTTAGAACCTTCTTTATCCCCCATATCCAGATTTACACTTTTTCTTTTCATATTTTGAAACAAAGGATATGAAGCTCATTTCAGAAAACGTTCTCCACCCTTTATGTGAATTCTTCCTTGAAAAGAGAGTAAACTCAATTGATCAAGAAGAACCTTGTTTCAGGTTCCAGAAAAAGCTTATCCTCTAGAAAGACAGTAGCTGCTAATATCTGTTTAGGTGTTTTTTGCATGTTTTTTTTTCCAATGGGCCATGATCACCCTTTGGGAGACACGTGAAATATCATCCGTTTACAATTGAAAAAATCATATAAATGTATATCCTTGTGATATTTTTCTATTATGATTGGCTGATGATTAACAGAGGACTAGAGATAATATATAAAAATGTTGAGATTTGATGATTATAAAGGATATCAATATATTATCATCATTGTCACATGGATCAGTACTTTCGTAACTACTTTTCGTTATCTTTCCATTTTATAGCTACTTGCTATTATTTTTCCTTCGTTGCCAATTTCTGTCGAACATCCCACTTGGATGATGCGTTATTCTAGGTCAAGATAGTAAAAATTAGTCTTCTATAAAGAGAATTCGGAGACTAATTCTTGTGTAGACTGAGTTGAAAATCGGAGAAAAAGCACAAAAATGAGAGTATCACAGAATTTAAATTAGACGCCATTAAACCCAGAAAAACCAATTAGGCAACTGACTCAATAAGAGCTAGGTTACCTTCTAGTTAAAAAAAAAATTTCTCTTCAGAAGGTAATCTGTTTCTTTGATCGCTGAATAGTCCATATTTGCATAAGTTATAAATGAAAAAGATCCCTACCATTTAATCTTTTAAGCATGAAGGGTTCTGTGGATATAAAAAAATTCCAATCATATTTTTTGAAAGTTTTCTCCTGAGATTCCAATGCGACAAAATCAAAAAATCACATTCAAGTATAGAGACCACAAAACAGATAAATTAATATCTGAAAGGCCACAAACCGAACAAAAAACTTGCGAGAGGAGCGGATTATACCTTTTTTCTCTATATGTATATCTAGAAAGTCGAGATTACTAAAAAACTTTTAAACCTGTGTCACTTGCTTAAAATCATAAATTCACACCCTCATACGATATCATTAGACTTAGAGACTATAAAATAAATAGACATGCTTTTATTATTTTCTTTTCTTCATCTTCGTCATTTTGTGTGGTGACGAGCACACTTGAATCTCGGACTACGGAATAGGATATTCAGATGATGAGGTCTATTATTAATAGACGAAAACTGATTTCTTTTTTTTTTTCACACTAATTCATTCATCATTAAACATTTATATATTTTTCTACGACAAGTCAAACCCAGAACCAGCATTGATCGCATATAATAATTTATCCCTCAAAATCTTCTTGTCACGATAATCTGGCAACTTCAACAAGTTAGTACATGTAGATGAGGTGGGTAATCTTGTTGTATCCAACGCGTCTCTGATTCCAAATTTGGGAGCCAAATCCTTGAAACCCAACAAAGGAGCCTTTGGAGACGAAGTCACAAATTTGATTAGTTTCGATCTTTCCTCTGGTGTAAATTCTTCAACAACTTCCCAAAAGTATTTGATTGTAAGATCTGTTTCCAAATACCCACCATAAATTGTGTTGGCTTTCAAATCTTCGACATCAACTGGCTTTTCTCCTCCTGATACCAACATCAGCAACTCAATGTGACTGAAAAGGTTCAACCAGCGTGGCTGGATGATCTCAAATAATCCACTCAAAAAGTATTTGGTTTGCGTATTGATCAAAGTGTTCAATTTAAAGTTGGCAACAGCGTACACGTACTGGAGTTTGTTGGTTTGATCAACTTGTATTGCTGATCCGTTGGGTATTAAGTCAGCTGTGACAACCTCTAATTGGTGTGGAAGTTTTTCTGAGATACTAAAATATAGTTCTAAACCTTTCAAATCTTCATCACTCAAACTAAGCATTTTGATCAAATTCTGGTACAAATTGTTATCGAGATATTTTAAGTCGTCAAACGAATTTTTGTACTGTTGATTACCATTTTCAAGGTTTTCCAAAGAGCACCATTTTGATAAGAAAAATGGAGCAAATGATATATCGAGTAACACATTCTCATACAAACATTTACCAATGACCATTCCTAAAAATTTCATCATCTTGCAAAAAAACTGATTTTCCTCTGTAAAGTCATACTTTGACTCCAATTTACCTCCATGTAACTTGGTTTGTTGTTGCTGATATTTTGCTCTCCAATAAAAGTCAGTGCTTGGATATATTTGATAAGTATCTGGAGTCTGTTTGAAAAAATTATAATCAGATGAATTAGAATCGTGGTTTAAGGTCTCATCATCAAAGTTAACATACTGAAATCCCTCCTTACATACGCTTGTGAGAAATTCTTTAGTTAAACCACCACCATCAATACCATTCTCTGGCCCAAATTGATTGACAAAAGAAACGTCCAATTTTTTTTTGAACTGTTCCCCACTCACGTCACCGAATGCTTCAAATGCATCAAACAATAAGTTTTCCCTTGATATTGTTGCATGTAGCTTACCTTGCTGCTCAAAGAAAAATTGCATACCATATTCTGAGTTTTTCGTTCTATCGGACTCGATCAAAGCTTGAAATATTTGTGCCCTTGTTTCAAATGGAATAAGGAAGGGCATATAGATCAAGATGTACAAAGCGCCGTTTGACTCTTCTTTCAAATTATTTAAGGATCTATTCCCCCCACGAATGAGTAGTCCGTCTTCATCATTTTCGGATTCATCTTTCCTTTTCAACAAATTAATTACAGTCTCAGTGTTGAATCGAAAACAAGATGCAAAAGTTTTTTTCATTGTCCAAAACTCATCATCAACAAAGTGCATTCTAGAGTTTCTCAAGTATAATTGATTGAATAATTTGAGTGATAATTTAACAAGATACTCAAAGTCACCTTCTCCAATGGATCCACTATTCCAGTTACTTCTGATACCTTTCCCGTTTAAAGCAATATATAAACAGAAACTTTTCAAGAACGTCACAAATGTTGCAAGCATATCATGCTGGTTGTACTTGGATATGCTTTTGTCATTTTGGAACATCAATATATAGGTAAAAACCTCCTCCAATGCATACAAGGTTCCCCACCATTTTCTAGATTCTGGTACCTTGAGTTCACTATTAAAACTTTCATTGATTAAACAGTCCGCAAATGAATCATTTATCAACACTTCATGAAATTGATAATGTATTAACTCATAACATGATGAAGACACTATAACATTTGTTAAAAGCTGACTTTTTAGCTCATCATTTATTGGACCTGACGAGGGGGAATTAAGTAAATGTAAAGATGAATACAAAAACTCTGAAAACTCTTCAAAAGACTGATTGGACTCCATATCCTTGAAGAAAAATGCCATCATTTCCTTCGAATACAAACGCTCAATCTTCGCAGTCAAATTATAATCGGCCACTAAAACATTGTCAAAGTTATTGTTTGTCATTGGGGAGTCCCCTTCCAAGTCTGCAATGAAACAGATATCTGAATGTATGAAGTTCAATATGTGAGAAAAAGTCCTCATTGTCTGGAACACAGGCTCAAATAAGTTGTTCTCAGCCACCACCAAAATGAAATTTCCTAGAAACTGAAGCATTATATCATCTGTTAAATCAGATTCATCAAACCTGGATTCGGGCGATGCTATCCAATCTCTCAATATTAAAACTTTGTCTAGTTCAGCGTTTAAAGGAGGAGTTCCCATCAATTCTGTTGAATAATCCAAGCTTAAAAATCTGATCAATGATAGAAGATCATACTCTGAATATGCAAACAATACTCGCAGGATCAATTTTATGTCCTGAGTTGCGAATCTGACCAAACTTTCATTCAAATTATTCAATAAGCTCTTGAATGGTAACTCATTGTATTTTGATGAGATTTCCACACTCGATAAGGCAATCTCGGCTATGGCATATATCAGTGCATAAGTCTCATTATTCAGTTGGCGAAGTAATCTAGTATATAGTCTAACAATGGACGAGAAGAAATTTTTAAAAGTGATATCCGTCACAGGGGCAAGATCAATATCTCTATAGTAAAGTGATAGCTTAATCAACTCCTGATCAATCTGAGTTATGGGAAGAAAGTTTGCAATAAAAGTAAATTCACGCAATGCAACATTGATCTCCATAGATTGAGGATCCCAAGTATCCTTGATACTTCTTGCCACTTCTTTTAGTTTTTGATATCTCCTTATTCCGGATTGAAGCTTTATCGCAGCATTCAACTCTTGTTTGGCCTTCGATCTGTTTGTGCGTTCTTGGTTCAATTGGTCCAAGAAGGAGTTATTGAGATTCTTTAACGGTTTGCGGTTCCCGCTGAGGTTTATGTTCCGCCTCTTGGTCGATCCATTGAAGTTAATCATGATTCATTAAGTACTTACTGTCTTGTGGCGATAAATAGTATTACAAATTTAGTGTTTAAAAATACTTTTTCTTTTCAATCAAAACCGGTAAATAGCATGCACAATGCGATGAAAGAAAACATATATAATCACATCACTTCTACAAGGCATATATACAACAGTCGCAACAGTTTACTTATACAATTGGCATGCTGTTGTTCATTATTCTTATTAGTATAATGATTTTTTCATTATTATTATCACTATACAACGTTTCCCGGAAAGGGATCCAGTTTACTCAACACTACAACGCTATTACCATGAGAAAGATAACCCTTAATATATCCTATTGCAATCAATCTTGCAACTTGAGATTCTGCTGCATCTATAGAGTACCTGAATTTCTCACCTGTGACGGGTGCATGAGATGTAGAGAACTCTAGAGCGATTTGAAATGCAGATATTGGGATATGGGGCTGCTTGTTTAAAGCAAGCCAAACTTTTTTGAACAATTTTAACATGACAAATGTTCTCATCTTGGTCAGTACCAAATACAATTGCCTTTTTAGTATAATTTGTTCTATTTTTTGAAACAGAAAGTCAAACAACTTCAAATCCCCTCTCTTGATTGCAGTAAATAAATCTTGATAAACCAATTTCACGTCCGGGAACTTGGCCCAAAGCTTTTCGGATGGCCTCTTCCTCGTTTCCAAAAATTGAAGGGGTATCAACAAGAGTAATATAGATGTAATTTGAGACTTTTGCCGATGTTTTGAGCAAAGTTTTAAGGCCTGCGACAATTTTTTATGAGCACCACTAAGATCATTATCGGCACACGATATCGAACCACTAAAGTATAAATATGTTACGGCGTGTGATTTCATGATATCCTCGATACGGGGGAGCTCGTGTCGAAGACTACTAAACAGTTTCTCTGTACTTCTTGCCAAATCGTATTTTTGAAGAGATGAATAAATCTTGAACAATTCACCGATAAAAAAATAAGCTCCTTTCCTTTTGCTTTTCTCCAAGTCTGGGTTTCTGTCGTTCAAGCATATTTGGAAACTTGTGCTAATCACCCTTGCCATTCTTTCCAATGATTGAGAAGAGCCATCATTGGCGATATTTTCCACGTCAAAAAAGTTTAAAGAGTTGGGCAATCTAGATGGAGCATCAGGTTGCTTACCTTCTTTAGCCTGGTATAATTTCCTCAATTCCTTATCTACATTGTACATTGCTTCAAGGATCCAATTATCTTGTTTTTCAGCACATCTATTCAAACTCTCCAACAATTGTACTTCCATTTGGAATGAGCCCACAATATCACTTTTGCAAATCAATTTTAATAACTTCAAATATGTCTCGACCAAATGGTGCCATCTAGTGTCGGGAATAACTTGTAAGTCTAACTTGGTAGGGTTGGGAAATTTCGCTCTCACTACCAAATCCTCATATGCTATGGCTATCGATATCAAGCCAGGTAGCTCTGAACCATTCTGGTAATATATTGATGTGGAAACATCACTTAGATAGTCTCGAAGAGTCGTCATCTGTTAAAAATCAATACAAATGGCTCCAGATCAACATTTATATATATGATCTTCCTGTCGTCTATCATTTAACTTGTGATCCTTGTTTGAATTGAATCTTTTTCTTCGGTTGAGAAGGCGTGTAATTTGCTCACAAAAACACCATAATAATAAGGGCTGTCTATGAATTTTGTTTGTTTATCAAAAATTTATACCACTTGTTTAGAAGTTTCCCCTTTAAGCTGCGGGTATGATCTAGAGATTTCATTTCAAAACAAAGAGAAACTACTTCTTGAACTAAATATCTTCAATTGCAGTGGTTATTTAGATATTCTACTGAGTAGTAGTTCTGTGTAATCTTCCTTCAATTCGATCCAGGAGCATGCAGGCCATCCCAGAGCTCGAGAATAACCTGTTTGAGAACAACAAGGAAAATGGTCAATTTCAGTCGCCAAAGGATATCAGTCCAGTTAGATCATTAAAGAATAAGAAATCTTTGTCAATCCTTGCGGAAAGCGATCCTTCGAAGACTAATGTGATATTGATCCAGCATCCAACCAAGCCAATAAAGCAAAGAGTCATTAGTGAGTCAACCGGGTTGGTGAAATTCTCATTGAAATCCCCACCACCTAATCCATCTACGTCCAACATAGCATCACCAACTCATTCACAACTTGAAGATGACCAGCCTAAACTGCGAAAATTGGGATTGCCATTTTATATACCAGTAGATTCCCCAGATAAGCATTCATTTTCTGCACAATTAAATAGTCCCTTTTTATCACCTCATCACAAGAAACACAACAAGCATGAAATGATGAATCCTGAAGAGGAATTGTTGTTCATGTATGCTAAAAAACAGAGAGAAGTTCTTGAATTGAAATCCAGATTGGAATGTGCGGAAAAAGATTTGAAAGAATTGGAATTACAATTGAAAAAGAAGGGTCTGAATGATGATGCAGAGAAAAGTGGTGATAAATATGATGCCGGTGTTGTTCAACCATCCAAATTGACCACAAATTTCTCTAATCCGGTATCTGAATTTAGAAAAAAAATTCAAGAATCAACTCTTATTGATACCAGGTCCCCTATTAGAGAATTACGTCAGAAAGTTAGTATGTTGAATTTTACAAATGCAACAACAACGGAAACGTCTTCAAACTCGACAACAACAAACGAACAAGCATCATCACAAAGGGGATTGAATAGACAGAAGTCGATGCTGCAGATCAAACAAGACTTGAATGAGCTCTCGACGAACTTGCTTACTGATGGTAAAAAATTCCAAACTGATTTTCTTGCCAGGGGAAGAAATCTTTTCAACAATTTCCAACCATTTGGTGGTAACGTTGATAACAACAGTAATGCCAATGCGGAAAGAGTTCTCCAAAAGAAGGGAAGTTTTGATGAAAGTTTCCTGTTTGAGAACAAACTGGATGCCGATGACGACAATGAATTAACATATTCCACTGACGAGAGCGAATCTATCGAAGACTTGGAAGGTGGTGATGTTGTACCATATGAGATTTCAAATCATTCAGCTGAACAAACAGTTGAGCAATCAGTTGAAAAACCAGTTGAACAAACAAATTTGATTTGAAATTACAAATTAAACTCGCTTGGTGAACTTGTGAGTTAAGGAACAAAAACCTTATTTAATACCGCAATAGAATAAGATATAGAGTGTAGAGGACTTCAAACTCCAAAACTAAATAAAGATAAATCATTATAAAGCTTGTTTGACGTGTAGTGCATTTTTTCTGATCGATCTTAAACTTTTTATTGTTTTTCAATTTTGAGGGTTGGAGATGATCATCTCAAGATCAATCACTGCCCTGGTCATGAAAAACAATAGATTAGCTGACGAGCTTATTGCCCGTCTAAGTAAGAGTACAAGTCACGCAAATGCAAAAGAAACAGACGGCAAGAGTTAAAGAGAAGTATTTCCTCTTTGCCTAACCACCTGTCAGTGTTTTTGGATTCTGTGTTTAATTGCCTCTGCAAATTAACACTAATGAATGCCTTTGACAGGAAATAAAGCCAAAAAAAGACATATATTTCCGCTTATTGATCTCTTACATAATCTGAGAAAAGTGCCATGATGCTGGATGAGTTCAATTATTACCCACAAGTTGTTGGTTTTCATTACAGTTTGCTAGGGAGAATGAGACAAGAATCAAAAGGATGAGCGATATTGATTGAAATAGAGACTCTTTTTGTCATATTTCTATATCATTTGTCATTTTACTTTACAAGCTACTACTCACTCACTCACTCTTCTCACTCTTCTCACTCTTCTTCTATTGAAAAACACTTACTGAAAACACTGACTGATGTGAAGGCAGAAAAAGGTCCCAAAAGAACGTTTCTCTTCTCTCAAATCTGCCTGGTCACTAGCAGAGGCAGTAATTTAATTCCAGTCAATCATTCATCTTTCTGTTGATCACGTACATGCATACCGCACATGGGAACAAAAGTGAAATTTTCTTTCTTTTTTTTTCATCGGCTTTTTTTTCTTTTAGTGTTATGTTATTGATTAACTGATGTGATCAGAGTCAAACAAAAGAAAACTTTTTTTTTATATTGTGGAAAGTCGAGATGAGATGTGATGATAAATCTAAATCTGTCAAAATTGAGAAGCAAAGATATACTCACTCAATTTCTACGTATAGTTTGAAAACATCGATTAGAGATGAATGTCTGCCTAGAACAGCAAAAACAAATTAACATATTAAAATTTCAATATAGATCAATAAAGTCTACCGAGAACATAAAAGGGTGATAAAAACACAAGTTCAAAAACAATAAAATCAAAACAAATCAAACGCAAGACAATTATGATGATTCTCTCTTGAATTCCTTTGTCATATCAGCATCTGGAATAGCACCACAAACAGTCTCTACCATGATACCAGTAACTAAGTATGGATCAATGTTAGAGGCTGGTCTTCTATCTTCAAAGTAGCCGTAACCTTCTTTGGCAACAGATCTTGGGATTCTTATTGAAGCACCTCTGTTAGCAACACCTGAAGAGAATGAAGTCATTGAAGCAGTTTCATGACGACCAGTTAAACGTAAATCGTTATCTGTACCATACAATGCAATGTGCTCATTATGTCTCTTTGATAATTTTTCTACAGCGGCATCAATAGCCTTCATACCACCTGGGACTCTCATCTCCTTGGTAGAAACATTGGTATGACAACCAGCACCATTCCAATCACCAGCCAAAGGTTTTGGATGTAATGAGATCTTGACACCGAATTCTTCGGCAACTCTGTCCAACAAGTAACGAGCAACCCATAATTCATCACCCATCTTGATACCTTCACATGGGCCAACTTGGAACTCCCATTGAGATGGCATAACCTCGGCGTTGATACCTGAGATTGTGATACCAGCATATAAACAAGCTCTGTAATGGGCCTCGACGACATCTCTGGCATAAACTTTACCAGTACCAACACCACAGTAGTATGGACCTTGTGGGGCTGGGAACCCATTTCTTGGCCAGCAGTATGGTTTATCTTCAATGTCAAACATGGTGTATTCTTGTTCCAAACCGAACCAGATTTCTTCATCTTTATGAGCTTCCATTAATTTAGCACACTCGTGTCTATGGTTAAATTTGTTTGGAGTACCATCGTTGTTCCAACATTCAGCCAAAACCAAGATGTTTTCACCACCTCTCATTGGATCTGGATAGTAAGAAACTGGTCTCAAATAGATATCAGAGTCATGACCTGGAGCTTGGTTGGTTGATGAACCATCAAAGTTCCATTCTGGCAAATCAGAAAGATCCTTTGGAGCTTTACTCAAAGTTTTACCCTTCGATCTGATGTTACCAGTACCATCAATCCAGACATATTCTGCAATAACAGCACCTCTTTGATCCAATTTCAAATATTTGTTCAAAGTTGTGGTATTCTCAACAATAGATGAAGACATTTTTGTGGAGTTTTTTATTTGTGGGTGATTTTTTTTTTTTATTATTCTCAATTGATGAAAATAGGACTATAAATAGATCCAATAATGCAAAATAAAAAGAGAAGGTATAAGTGATCAATAAGAAACTAAAACGGTAAACGTTATTAGTAACTTTGGAAGTTGAATTGGGGGATTCGAACTGATATTAAAATAATTAATACAAGGATGGTTCGATTCAAGAAAAGATTGAAATGAGATATGAGAATGAAGGATATCAGAAGTTAATATACTAGCGCTAAAGGCGAAAAGTTTTTTTTCTTTAAAGCGTAATAATAAATTATTTATTATTATTATTGGTTTTGTGTCTCTTCGATGAAAAGATAGGGGCAATCCCTTCTTTGGAGGGCATGCCCGCACACCTGCTGCTTTCTCTTCCGGATGAGGTAAGGGCAGTTTTTTGCGCGCTAGTTATCGTCCAATCACAATCCTTTGTGCTGCTGCTGCCAATAATGAATATACGAAGATGCCCTTTCGTCAGGTCACTCAAAGGAGGCATTTGCTTTTACTACCTGCCTTCATCCACATTTATTTATACACACGTACATCCATCCTGTAAATGGTGAGTGAGAGAAACAAATGAGTCACTCACTCCCTGACTGACTCTTACTTCTTACCATCTGCTGTTATTACTGCTATTTATTTGACTCACCTATGCTGTAATCATCTTGAACAAAGAAAATCAAAGTAATATCCATAAATTGATCTATTAGGTGGCGGGCGTACTACCAATTAGTGTGGCTAGTATGCAAATGGTATGGGCCAATGAAAATTTCCGCATTTGAAAGAAATTCACGCGCCGCCTATACCCCGCCTGATAAAGAAATCGATCAATCGATAGATCATTCGATTGACTTAGATTTACCTCGACTAAATAAAGTATTAGCTCTCCCGATCTTCTGCCGTATCTCTTGTCTTTTATATTGTTTTTGGATCAGGCCTAGTCCGTCGGTCTATACTAAGACTAAAGCTAAACGGGGTTCATTTTGTTGACTATCTTGTTTACTGACTTCTCCAACATTAGATGAAGACAGCTCGATTAATGTTAACCCAGACATGATACATTTCTGGTTCAATGATCTGGACTCGAAAACGAGCTGACTGTTGATAAGAAATCTAGCATTATCTTTTATTGTTATCAGTCAAGAAATATTTCATAAAAAAAAAACACTTTTATTTCTCTCGCTGAAGAAGAAAGTTCAAGAATGCGGGAGGAGGTCAAATTTCCTTATCAGTCAATCAATTCTTAAAGGAGAATCACTCTTTCCACTTTGTGGCTTAGCTACTCCATTCTATTCCGAATCCATACCTTGGTTCCTTTAAAAGACGGTCAATGTCAATCAAACCTCTATACATTTAGAAGCGTGGTAAATCATGATAGACCCTTCACCTCATAATGGCTTAATAATAACAATATCTGCTTCGGAAGAAGCTGAAATCAGAACGACATTGGCCGAGCTTGATCTGTCAGTGATCTTTTATCCATAATTCACCACACCAGCGGCATTGGAATTTCCATTGTTGTAGTAAGTGTCACTCGACATGATTTTGAAATCTATTGTTCGGTCAATCATTGAAGCTGGGAATTTAAAATCAATATACTTCTATATATACATCTACAGAATTCTTCTCGTATTCATGTATTTTGTCATTGTGCCATTGTCGATGGAAGGATCTCCTATACAGAACACTTGATTATAAAACATAATATTTAGTCTGCTCAACAGGGAAATCTGTAAAAGATAGCAGGGCTCCCCATATGAAATGTTAATACAACACCAAATTTTTTGGGATAGAAAAACATAATGATTATAAAAAAGGAATCAAATATTAGATCTATCAGTAAGTAATTGGCAAGCTCTGTACCAAACATGATTGCTGTAGAAATTGTAAAGCTCTCAGCTTATATCTTTAGTTTGTTAACTCTTATAATTCGGACAATCTTAAATCTCTTTAACGTAAATAAGTGCATTTGGTATTTGCACGACTGAGTTACTAACTAGGAGAATGATAACCTAGTAAGTTTGATGCTCTGAAAATGACAGTACCCCCCTCGGCGCTTTCAAATTATCTGTTTCACTCATATGTGGATAACTCGTATTACGAGAGCGATACTTGGTGTTGCACACTGAAAGATTAGATTCATTCCAGATAACAAATAATGCCCTGGTTTTCTATATGAACTCTCGTCTTCAATAGGACAGACTTTTATCATTGGCATTATTCCGGTTAGCCAGTCTGTATGTCGTCCTTAAAATCTCAAATCTAATTTTTTTCCGTTGTACACGACAGATCATACCGATAAACAATTGAATGCATGCATATTCTATCCACCATTTGCAAAAGAAATTGATGTAGGCTTTGAATAAATTAAAAATCATATTTTCTCCTCAAAGCATGTGAAACAGAGTGATAGTAAAAAGTTGAAATGGTTTATATTCATTGAATGACTGGGCTAATTATATCTCGCTCTTAGGCCTAAACTTTCCCGATTTGATTTTTTTTTTTTGCTCTTTCCTCTCTATAACAACAATACCAGAACAAGCAATTGAACAGGAATTGGATTTCTTTTTTTTCTTCGCTTTTTCTCGGGTTTTCTGTTTTTCTTTTCGCTCTTGCTCCCTGATCTCATTTTTGGCACCCCCCCAAACTACTTCAATCCACTAATGTTGTCAATTTTTATAACATAACAGCAAAGCAATGAGGATTTTCTTGTGGACTTATGAAAACTGGGAGGATAGTTGGCAGTATACATATTAGATTGAACTCTTCTTAGGTGGATTATTGTAAAACACTTATATTTCATAATTGGTAGAGTACAGAGTGCTCTTGACTAGGAAATGTCTGTAAATCCATACTGAGAACAGTATGTGAGTTGAATCAAGGAACTTTTGGAAACAATCTAAAGCCTTGTGAAATCTTGTAAAATCTTGTGCTTCTAGTTTTCTTAAATCAACATTGTAAGCTCTCTTTGATATATCCAATCACATGTTTTTTTAATCATTTAGGTGAATGAATATATGATAATTGTAGTTAAAAAATGTCCATCATCAATTTAAAACTTTCAAAAAAACCATCAAATCATTAAGTCAATGTACCAAATTATTTCTTTAGGATGAATCTGTGTGATACCTTTCCTATTATGTATATGTGTGTGCTGTGAAAACGATTGTAAACTCTTTCATGAAGTAACAAACGCTTAAGTTGTTAGAAGCAATATAATTACTTGCTTTTTTAAAACTTAGTTGGATATGTTATTACTATTGCTAATATATAATGGTAATCTCCATCAAAGTCAAAATTGTAGTTCGATTTGACATCAATAACTAGAAACTTTGAGACTTTTTCTGTTTCACAAAACTATTCTCATTTAGTTCAAGTCTTACCAACTCTTCAATGGCTTTTAACAAATGTTATAGTGGATCTATCATTAAATGAAAGGTAGTAATTTTTTTGATCTTATGTGTTAGTAGCTCTCATCAATAACTCGAAAGCTCAATAATTATAGATGTTTTTGTTCGTGTGTTAAGATGTCTCATCTTACATATAGTTTTGTTTCGAGTAGCAAGTTCAATAATATCATATAGAATTTGATGTTACCAGCTTTATCCTCCGTAACACATGAAAACCAGCAAACTGATTACTTTGAAAACAAAATCATCTCCAGGACTACAGTTATAAATAGACGTCTGTTGATTTAGTATGTGTCAGAATTTGTATAAATAGGTTAGTTACACCAAAGATGAAAACAAAAATAAATTATACCAATTTCATTTTCAAAGAAAAAGTGCATCATTGATAAACTTGTCTTTCAGAATGAAGGTAAGTTGATTGGATAGAGAGTTTTCGGCCTTGCGTTAGAGGTGGCTCTATAACTCAAAAGGGAGAAACATACTAATGAATCGTGATTCAATTTAATAACATTACAAGAATCAGAAATTGAAAGATCGTAAAAATAAAAATTGCACTAATTAATTAATATACATCGTTTCGACAATCTCTTCTAAATATTATTTTATGAAACACAAATTGACAATATTTGAATCAGTAATCTCTGGCTAGTTCATAAGTGGAAGAGATAGATTTCAAATTCAAATTTCAAATTTCAAAACAGGATAACACCATATTTTAATTTATTTCATTAACATCATCATAATGATCATTACCTAAACATTTTCTTCATCATTATATTTTTCGTCTTGCTTGATCTGGTTTCTTCTGAAGATTGTAGCAATACCAAATTTTGGTTGGTTCATTGGAGAATCGTTACCAGCATAAATGAAGAAATCATAAAAGAAGGCACCGGTAAAACAGCCAAGGAATGGAACAACAACTGGTACCCAAGAGTAACCATGACCGTAACTGAACATTTCATTACCATAACCAACACTTACAGCAGCAACTCTAGGAGCGAAATCTCTTGCCATGTTAATAGCATAACCGGTTTGGTAACCAAAACAAGCACCAATTCCGTAAATCAAAAAGAACAAACCCACTGGGAACCAGTACTTTGTTGATGAAACGTTGAAGGCATCTGACAAGGAAAGAATACCCATCTCCAACAAAGCTGAGGCGACAAATTCTGATACAAATTGTCCTCCAGTGTTCAAGAAATCTTGTGGGAATGTACAGAAGATACCAGCTGTGGCATGTGTTCTAACACCAACACCTTCAAAGGCATCGATAGCCTGGTAATATGTACCGTAAACAATGTAAGCACCAATAAAACCACCCATCAACTGTGAGAATATGTAACCAGGAACTTTCTTCCATGGGAAACCTCTGTAAATGGCTGCATTAACTGAGACAGCCGGATTTAAATGTCCACCACTGACACCACCACTAATCATAAAACCCAACATAACAGCTATTCCCCACGAAAAAGCGATTGTATCGTAACTACCTGCTGTATTGTTAGATAATGTCTTTTGAGCAACAACACCATCACCATACATAACCAAAATCAACGTTCCTAAAAACTCTGCAAGGTATTCTCTCAAGGCATAACGTATTCTAGCCCACTGGTTTAAAAATATTGGTGATTCATCATCATCCATTATTGGTGGTGTTTGCTTTTCAAGGTTCTCTGAGGATCTTGAGGTTCCTGAACCATCTTGCATATGTTCTAACTCTTGTGAATCTGGCTTTGTCATCTTTATCTATCTATGAGAGTATTTGTTTTGATAATTTACAACTGATAAAATGGATTTTAAAAAAACCCTTTCCTAGGGAAAAATAGCGGCTCTTTATAGGGAAAAAAAAAGTGTAAATGGCAATTCTGGAAAAAAAAGACGTGCCCTTCATACAATTTAAAAAAAAACTGGGGTAAAAGCAAAAACAATTATAGTTAATTAATTTTAATTAAAAAATGAGGGGCAAATGAGAACAAGAACAAGGGAGGAAAAACTTTTTTTGATTTCTTTTTCTTATTTAATTATTAATCCATATTATGGGTTTTCAAAACATCTGATTGGACACGATGAGTTAGAAGGATTTTTACTTCTTATATACCAAACCTACTCGTCAATCATGTATATACTCACCGAACATATAGAAGTGTACCAGGAACCTTCTTAATCATCATCATTGTCTACATACTTGATATGATCCATAATCCCTTTTTTTACAGTTGCTATCGATCTGTCTCTTTTTTCATTTTTCTTTTTCTTTGTAAAAGGGAAAATAATTGAAAGAGGCAAACTTATCATTACAACTCATTAACAGATAATCCGCCACCCTAGAGTCACCCAGATTGAATAGGGTTGATTTATTTTTTTGAATCAGGATTGTGGGGTACTTGGGATCCATGTTAAGATTGATTTAAACACGTATTGTTACCTCGGTAATTTATTTTCTGGGGAAAAAACATAAAAAAATTTAACAAAATTAACTACTAATTAGATTCTTGTTTTTTCTTTAATTTTGTCTTTTTGCATTCTTTGCCTTTTTCAGTCATCGGAACAATTGTAGGAGTGCTAAAATTAAAATTAAACGAATGGATCAAAGGAAGTTCGCACATCCCTAATAATTTTTTATTAAAAGAGCCTAACAACCGATAAAGTCATTCCCTGTGTCTGGGGTTATTTCTTCTACTCAACTAGATACTACATGACCAATCATGATTTTGCAATCATTTTAATATATCACCAGAACATTTTAAGTATTACCTAATAAGAAGAACACCCCTTGTTTCGTTAATGAGTTTTGGTAATCAAGTCCGAAGATCGCGAATGATGCTGGAATAATTTTTTTTTTCTTACGGAACAAGAACTCTTAGATTTAGAAACGTTCCTTTTGGTTCTGAAGTTGTCCCCGTTTGCCGAAATTCTAGAAGTGGAGCAACCTGAGTCGTTAAATTACAATATAAGAAAATCCGCAGCCATGATCTTCTTATGTCTTGAAGAGGGTTAAGATTAAGTTCAGCTGAACGTTTCCCTTTTCTTGGTCTCCTCGGATTCCGAGTAATAGGTGACCCCAGCTTTACTTCATCATTAATAATTGTAAGATATATCAGTATGTCAGCCAAAAGTTGTAGATTTCTCTAATGTAGTATTATTAATCATAACATTATTATGGCATGTTGTTTTAAACCTATGTTAAAGATCAAAGTCATCTGTTCCTTGTGGGGATGTTTAATGAATTCGAAAAAGGAAATATTTCGATTGAATACTAGAACGAGTTAAGTCAGTCATTCTTTTATCCCTATCAATTCAATCTCTACACCTCTAATGAATTAATAGACTACATGCAATCATGTTCGAAGGCGGGGAAAATATAAAGATGAATTGAGGTTTATTGAGATAGGGATATGGAATATGGAGAGAGAGAGAGAGAGATGGAGAGATGGAGAGATGGAGAGAGATGGAGAGAGATGGTGAGAGATGGTGAGAGATGGTGAGAGATGGTGAGAGAAAGATAGGGCGATATCGAGAGATATAGTGATGGACAGAGATATATAGAGATAGATAGTGGATGGTGGAGAGATCTGAAAACGTATTTGGAATCACTGTAACAACATCTCTACTAATAGAAAAAGACTAATTTCATCCCTAATGAGCCTACCGATAATCTGGAGATAATGATATAACCCACCCCAATTTTTGCAAAGTAATAAATGAACTGTTAGTTGTTCCTTTTTCAGTTAACCTGAACCGATGATCGAACGTTGTGGTTGCCTGAATATAAACAAAAGAATTGGAATTGAATCAAGAACATTTATTCTTGAGACATTTCCATAAAAGGATTTTTAGAATGGATTGGAAAACACCGGGATTGATCTGAACTTCGGCAGAAATTGTGGGGGGTTAGTGGAAGCGGTGGAGGATTACAAGATTCTTCAGATCGCGTTTTCTTTTTCATGAAAAGTATTTTTTGTGAGAGAACTGATAAACTTGTGCTTTCTCTAACCGAAGCCGAAGAAAGGTGGTCAAAAGGAAAGCAAATGTGAAGGAAAGTTTCCTCTGATACAATAGAGCAAGGAAATTTTTAGTAGACTTGCAGTAGAGATATAGAGCGCAAGGATGTTGTTTGTTCGTGGCATCGACGGTTGTATATTTAAGATTTTGAACTCGTATGATGTATATAATCTGATTTGTTTACAAATAGTCTGGTTCGACCCGGAGAGATTATGATAATTCAAAAGAATGGAAAACAGAAACAGTGGAAAAACTTCAGAACTTTAATGGAAATAGGGAGAGAGAAACAATAAGATTCCGAGCAAATATGAATGCTATTTTCAAGATTAATCCAGTAGAAATGGAAATTCATAAAATAACAGCGAATCATAATTTAGTTTACATTTCAACTTATATTGATGTTGCCGGTGAGCGGACTTTTTATCTTTGGAGCGGGCTAATTTGATTTTTTTCTTTTTTTTTTCTTTGCTTTTAAGAATGTGGGGCAAACAATAATTATTGTTTTTGTTTGCCCCCAAATAATAGTGAAGAATATCCGAACGCACAAGAAAATAAAAAAAAAAAACCGGAGAAAAACTTCATATGGCCAGGAAAACAAGATTGGTTAAGAGAAAACTCAAGTGCTTAATTTCTTTTGGGATGAAAGATTAATTAATTAATCATTTATAATAGGGGTTTCTTCTTTAATATTGTTTTGTTGTTGTATAAATTTTATCAATATCAACTCAGTTTATTGATGTTTGAAGCATTATATTGTTAAATAAGTACAGTGATAATCTTCTATTGTTTTACTATTCTCTGGCTATCAATATCAATCACTTAGACAATAAAAAAAAAAATCTAGGTAGATTCTGACTTTTTCTGAGCATTTATCTTTTTGTTCGACGCGCGTAGATAGATAGATATTATCACGCCAATCGAATACACAACTACTTAACTTTTCAAGAAAAGGAATGATGTCCATCGCCGCGGTAAAAAGACTTATAGGATGAGTGGAGCCATAACCACCTGAAGAAAAGATTACTCAAATGTGGGATTATAATTCAAGATATGTACTTTTGACAAAATTACTGCAACCACTCTTAAATCCAAGGTCGTGCAAATAGGTAACAAACAAAAATAAAAAAATATTTGTTCCTCTAATTATGTATGATTGATTGATTATTGATTACCCCAAGGCTTTTGTTCCCCTAAAAGGTGGTACCTAAAGGAGTTGTAGATGACCTAGAGCAAATGTATATAGTGTTAAGTATAAAGAGTGACTTGGAGAGTTATCTGGAAAGAAGAGGCTATAATAACCAAAAATTGCAAATCATAGCCTGTTTCCCCTCACCGGGTTAACTTTTTAAAATAAAATTGAGATTGGTCAAGCATTCTGAAAAGGGAGAATCATGGGCAACTTGTCCGGGATGTTCTGGATAATTTTCGGAGATTTTTCCCCGAGAGAACAAGCGAAAGAAAAAAAAAAGATGACCCTCCTCCCTCTTTTTCTTTTTCCCTCCCCAGATTTGTTCTGCTGTATTTGGGCAAGCAACTGTTTAAGAACGCAACTGGAATAAAAAAAGAGAAATTTTCGTGGGGAAACAAGAAAGAAAATCAACAAGAAAATTATCATATTATTGTTCCATTCCCGAATGTGGGAGTTCTCTAATAATATAAATACCCTATCCTCTGCTTTAGAAATTTCCATTTCTCCGTTTATATTGTAAACTTGTATACAACAACGAAAGATATTGATATTGTTTTCATTATAGTTTTATCCCTAATCAATCAAGAAAAATATATATCATAAATAACAATGTCTACTGAATTTGAGTCATTAGTCGCCACTATAGATATTGGTACGACATCCACTAGATCTATCCTTTTCGACAAGTACGGTCTGGAAATTGCTAAACATCAAATTGAATATTCTACATCTGCCCAAATTGGTGAAAGAAGAGATTCAAATCAGATTATCACCACTGAAGGTGTTGCTATAACAGTATCAGATGATTTGGTGTTAGAAACTGCCAAGGAGCCAACATTATCCTTTCCAAAAGCTGGTTGGGTTGAATGTCGTGTTGAGAGTATTTTAGCCAATGCTATCCAATGTGTCGCATGTTGTTTGTTAACTTTGGAGAACATCAACAAGACCCGTGATATCCCATACAAGGTTGTTTCATTTGGTATCACTAACATGAGAGAAACCACAGTTGTCTGGTCAAAGAAGACTGGTAAAGCTTTATACCCAGGTATCGTTTGGAGTGATACCAGAAACTCCCTGATTGTTCAAAGAATCACCAAGGAGAACTCTCAAGAAAAATTGGATGCTATTAGAAATAAGAATGGTACCCCAGTTTCTACCTACTTTTCATCAACCAAGATTATTTGGATGCTTGAAAACATTCCAGAAGTCGCTGAAGCTTATGAAAATGGTAATGGTGATATGATGTTTGGTACTATTGATACTTGGTTAATATATCACTTGTCCAAGGAGAATGCATTTGTCACTGATGTTACAAATGCTGCTAGAACTGCTTTTATGAATTTGGAAACTAAAGATTATGATGATGAATTATTGGAATTCTGGGGTATTGATAAGGCAAAGATGCAATTACCAAAGATTGTATCATCTTCAGAACACTATGGTTCGTTCAAGATTCCAGATTTGCAACACATTGGTTACCTTGAAAGTTCATTAACCGATGATGCTTTGGCTGCTTTGCGTTCCGTTGAAGGTCTTCCAATTTGTGGTTGTCTTGGTGATCAATCTGCTTCTATGGTTGGTCAATTAGCTGTCAAGAAAGGTTCCGCTAAATGTACATACGGTACTGGTGCTTTCTTGTTATACAACACTGGTGAGAAAAAATTGATTTCACAAAATGGTGCTTTGACAACATTTGCTTATTGGTTCCCACAATTGGATGAAAGTGTTGATGGTCCAGGTGCTTCCAGCCCACAATATGCTATGGAAGGTTCTATTGCTGTTGCCGGTTCCTGTGTCCAATGGTTAAGAGATAATTTGAGATTGATTTCTCAAGCTCAAGATGTTGGACCATTGGCATCTTTGGTCAAGAACTCTGGTGGTGTTGTCTTTGTTCCAGCTTTCAGTGGTTTGTTTGCCCCATACTGGGATTCAGAATCAAGAGGTACTATCTTTGGTTTGACTCAATATACTTCAGCTTCCCATATTGCAAGAGCTGCGTTGGAAGGTGTTTGTTTCCAAGCTAGAGCCATTTTGAAAGCTATGGTTAACGATGCTGGTGCTTCTGCTGATTTCTTGGATGATCATAAAAAGATTACCAAGAACTCTCCATTGAGTGATTTAGCCGTTGATGGTGGTATGTCCAAATCTGATGAATTTGTTCAAATTCAATCAGATATCTTGGGTCCATGTGTTACAGTTAAGAGATCACCAAATGCCGAATGTACCGCTTTGGGTGCTGCCATTGCTGCCGGTTTGTCCTCTGGTTTATGGTCTTCATTGACCGAAGCTGTTAACTGTATCACTGAAGGTAACAAATCATTGACCCACAAAGATGGTGTCTTGATCAACAATGAGTTCCATGCCACTTTGTCGGATGAGGAAAGAAGAAAAGCTTGGAAATTATGGGAGAAGGGTATTGAAAGATCTAAAGGTTGGACCCATGGTGTTGAAGAGTAATTTAAAGGAAATTTTTACAATTGAAAACTTTATTATTGTTTCAATAATACGGTTTTTATGTTATTAATTATGATAATGGTTGAGTGTTTTCTTTTGTTGTATTTTTATCAATTGATGATTTGAAATGATTTTTGAGAGAGGTATGAGGAGTTTTGATGGTAATGATTTTTTTAATTTATCAGTTGTGGTGAGATTTCTTTTTTATTTCTTGTTATGTCACATCCAGCAAATTTATTTGAAATAGGATGAGTTTTTAATGACCGGAATTGCAAATATATGCAATGAATTGAATGACAAGGAAAAGGGAAAAGGAAAGGGAAGTTTAAGCAACTAAACAAAAAAGCTTTAAAAGTTCACCATTTATGTTCTCAATGTGATGTGCTTTTCGTTTTTTCTATATAGTATTCTATGTATCTATGATTAATATTACTTATATATATGTTTATTTTCTGGTGCTGTAGTTGTTGCTGTACTTGCGTATTATATTATATTCTTCTATCTGTCATCCCTTTTATTGCACATGCATTTACGCACTTACTGCATACGCACGACCAAAATTTGTATAGCAAGGAAACTGAGCGTTCCATTATAAAGACTTCCTTATTATCTTTTGGAAAGATATTGCTCATTTAGATAATAATTCAAGATGCTGATTTAAGACTGATTATAGAATGGTTACTAGTAAGTATGTATGTAGTTGTTGAGAAGAAGATCTAGGAAATCTGCCCCCCTTCTCACCTGCCCTGCTTCCTTGCTAGCCAAAAAATTTGAAAGCAAAAAAGATAAGAAAAAAAAAATTAAAATTTCGTAAATTTGGAGCCATACGATAACAGGGTTGGTTTAATAAATACTATTATCCATTATTTCATGTAAATTATTATATACATATATAAATTACCAAATTTATTAATTGACTATTTAAATTGGAAGAAATGGATATTCTCAAATCACCCAAGAAATCTCAATCCATCAGATATTCCAAATGGGCATTGGCAACCTTCTTGACATTGTTGCTGTTATACTTCATCTCCAACTATAAGAATTCCACTTCATCATCATTCTCGTCCAATTTTCTCGATTACCACCAAGAAGTTAATAATTCCAAACATAATCCAGATGCATTATGCCCTATTCCAAATATTG
The DNA here is from genome assembly GCA_030567715.1 of Nakazawaea wyomingensis. Taxonomy (NCBI): domain Eukaryota; kingdom Fungi; phylum Ascomycota; class Pichiomycetes; order Alaninales; family Pachysolenaceae; genus Nakazawaea; species Nakazawaea wyomingensis. Next base: position 10,611 of record JAJLSQ010000081.1, on the reverse strand, counting down.
TGAAACCCAGTAATGAATTGTACTCTGATTCCATCTTGGACAAGATCTTGAACGATGATATTTTCAAAAATGATTCTCTGATGAAACTCTCCGGTGCTATTCAATGTGATACTGAAGTTTATGATGAATGGGGGTTTATAGATGATCACCCTGATAAATGGGGGGTCAAGTATGAGAAATTTCATGAGTATTTGAAAAACACTTTCCCCGTGTTGCATGATAAGTTGACATTGGAGAAAGTGTATGCCGGGTTATTATACACTTGGCAAGGTTCAAGACCTGACTTGAAGCCCTTGATATTGATGGCTCATCAGGATGTCGTACCAGTGCAACAGGAAACGATCAAGGACTGGACTTATGCTCCATTCTCGGGGAAATTCGATGGTGATTTTGTATGGGGTCGTGGATCCAGTGATTGTAAAAATTTGTTAATTTCCTTGATGGAAGTGGTTGAGTTGTTGATCAATGAAGGTTTCCAACCACAACGTACCATCATACTTTCATTCGGAGCAGATGAAGAGGCCATTGGTAGATCACTGTACTTGTTATCAAGAAAAATCTTTGACAAATATGGACCAGAATCCATAGATATGATTATCGATGAAGGTGGTTCCGGGATGATTTGGAATGAGGATAAGTATTATCTTGGTGTGAACACTGGGGAGAAAGGTTATTTGGATGCCGAAATTAAATTGATTACTCCAGGGGGCCATAGCTCTGTGCCTCCTGATCATACATCCATTGGGATTGTTTCAGAATTGATTAAGGAAATTGAATCCACACCGTATAAATCAGAGTTGACAAATATAAATCCAACTTTGAATTATTTACAATGTTTTGCAGAACATTCAAATAAGATTGATGATGATTTGAAAAGTAATATTTTGAAAAGTCATTTGGATGCAGATGCCAATGAGAAAGTTGTTGAATGGATGGAAAATGAAAATGATCAATATAAATACTTGATACGTACGTCACAACTGATTGATATCATCAACGGAGGCGCTAAGAGCAATGCTTTACCGGAACATGTCTCTATATTGGTCAACAACAGAATCGGTGTCGAATCCACAGTGGAATTTACTAGTGATAAATTGACCAAGAATTTACTCAAGATTTGTGACAAGTTTGATCTTGGTCTCATCGTGGACCATAAATCATTGATAGAACCAACTGAAAGTGGTTACTTCAACTTCAGTTACAGAGATCCTTTACTGACCCTGCCCGTGACACCTATCAATGACAAAGAGTGGGAGTTGTTGGTTGGTACGTTGAGACATTTGTACGAGGAGAAATTTTATCCTGATTTATTCCAAGGGGATGAAGAGTATTTAGTAGTTACTCCTACAATTTCCACTGGTAACACGGATACCAAATCGTACTGGGATTTGACTAAACATATCTACAGGTTTCAACCTTCATCGAAATTGGAATATAATAGTCATGCCCATTCTGTGGATGAAAAAATTGATATCGATAGTCATTTGTTCACAATTGCATTTTATTACGAATATTTGTTGAACATGGAGAGTCTAATTTCAAAAACAATGACAGAGAGTGATTAAAATAATAATGATGTGAAATCTACATATATAAATAGATCGATATTTGGAAAGATTAAGTAAGTAAGTAAGTAAGTAATATTATATTTCTTCAAAAGGGGGGTGGGAGACTGACTAATTTGAAAAAAAAAATAAGTGTCAAAAACAAAACCTAAAAATCAAAATCAAAAAAAAAAGAATAACATAAAAAGCATGAAAAGGAATAAAATGAAATTGAAAAAAAAAATTTGAATGCTTGGTTTACTGAACGGTTCCATGGTTATAAACAAGATAGTTTGGGGTAAAAAGAAAAACCATTTGCTTTAGCTTTGACCTTTCATAAGAAAATAAAATGCAGAATTTGGTAAAAACAAAACTAAAAAATAAAAAATTCACAAATGTGTGGGTCTTTGTTTTGTAGTATGTTTTTGTTTTTTTTTTTTTTTTTTTTTTTTTTTTTTTTTTTTTTTTTTTTTTTTTTTTTTTTTTTTTTTTTTAATTGATCGATTTGAATATGTTATTGTGTGTGGCCAACATACCATTCTCATCTTCTTTTACTTTGCTCTTTTGTTATTTTTAATTTTTAATTTTGAATTTTGAATTTTGAATTTCATGATTCATAAACATCATCTATCTATCTCTCTTCACAATATTATTTATTCAAATCAATCTATTTGAATTTTTAAAAAAAAAGATTGAAAAACTTATGATGATGATTCTTCATTTTCAGTCGTTTCTTCTGGTGATTGTTTCTTGGATGGAATTTCATCATTACCGGTAACATTGTCGGCAACTGGGTTAATTTTATCCTCCAATTTTGGTTCAGTAGTTGGAACAGTTGTTTCCCCAGTGGCATTGGCTTCTGCTACAGGTTCACTCTTTTCAGTTTCACCAGAAGTACCTGAGACTTTTGTTGTCTCTACCGGTTTGATAAAGTTGTCAGATACTGATTTTTTTAATTTTTCATTATCAAATCTGTCAACAACTTTTGAAGCCCAAACAGAAGCTTTAGCATCTTCATGGGTTTCCTCTTCTTTTCTCTTGAATTCAATCAATTTACTGTAAGATGGACTTGTACCAACTGAAGCAAGGTACAATGGCAAGATACAGACACCAAGAGCAGCAAATATTTTTAAACTTTTCAATTTTATATTAGTAATTTATTTTAAAAAAAAAATTGAAATTAATTGCTTAATTGATAATAAATTCTTTTCATTTTCATCCAATATCTATCTATCTATCTATTGATGGACTAGACACAAAGAAGAAGAAAAGATAATAATTAAAGCAATAAATAAATATGATAATCACTCACGTTGGACGATTTTTAAAGAATTGAGACATCTTTGAATTGTTGTAATAATGATAACAATAATAATAATAAGTAGTTGTGATACCAAAAATCTGTGTAAAGATAGATAATGTTGGAGTATATATGTAGTAATTGGGGAAATGAAAAAAAAATAATAATAGAAGAAAGAAAAGGAAAAAAAGAACAAATAAGAAGACAGGAATTAACGGTGTCGGTATCTGATCTTTTTATTTATTATTTTCTTCTTTTTGTTTTTCCCAACCATCTATGCACGACACACCATCACTCATACATACATACATACATACATACATCATCATAATAATAATAATAATAATACAAAAATAACAAATTAAAGAAATAGCAACCCTTGCTCTTTTGCTTTCTTTCTTCTATTTTGCTATTGTAAGTGAAAACACGACTCAAATAACGAGTAGTGTGTGCAATTATCAAATGGATAGATCCAGAAGGTTCCCAATGCGGAAGGCTGTGCCCATCCCATCCTCTCTCCCTCTCTATATATAAATCTTGGCATTCAAAATGTAAATGAAAACAAGCGGTAATCCTGATTGATTGATTGATTGATTGATTGATTTTAGCTTGCGCCTTTTTTGTTAATCGATGGCTGTATACTTTATATTGTTATTATTGTGAAATCATAACTCATACCTCATAATTTCAATTTCCATTCATTTAAATACATTGCTTAATCCCATTTAAAAAATTCTTGCTTATTTGATGGTGCTCATCTTTATTGTTATTTGTAATTACTAATAGTAATTGACATATTTATTTATATATATATATATATATATATATATATAAATTGATCAATCCCTCGACTAAATAAAAGTATTTATATTATTTTTTATAACTCATCACTCATCCATCAATCGATCGATTGATCAATCATCAAAACAAACAAACCAGCCAAAGTCACCTGATTTTGTTTTTTTTTTATTTGAATTTCATTTTAGATTTAATTAAATAGGAGCAAAAAAAAAAAAAAAATCCATATTTCACTGTGTGTGTGTGTTGCCCCTCTGCCCTATTTGCCCCCCACACAACACCCCATCTCAGATTTTAGACAACAGAGACAGACCATAAAGAAACAGATAAAAGACAGCAGCAGATCATAATAATCACTTACGCCCCTTCTCAATTTAGGCTCAGCTCATTTTTTGGTGTGACATTATTATTATTATTAAAATAGTTGTATCAATCCATACCAATTCCATCTCATCAATTAATATAGATATAGTTTCAAGTCATCAATCCTCCATTCAGTCATCCACCCATTTATCCACACAACAACAACAACAACAAAGTTATGCTGTCATATCTACGCAGGGTTTCTTTCAACAACTTGTACCCCACCTATATAGACCCTTCAAATCCAGCTCATGTGCCTCCACAATGTAAAGATGAAGAAGAACAAAATCGATCCAAATCAAGATTTTATGATTTGAATTTTGGATTTGGTGGGGCCACCATCAATAACATTGAAGAACACTATAACAATACCAAACCACAACAACCAGTATTCACTGCTAGGAAAAAGGCTCCCAAATTACCACCTCCTCCATCAAAATCAATTTTGAAAAAAGGTGGAAATAGTGGTGAGATTAATTATACCATTTCAAAAAACTATCAACACCAGAAAAAAGATGATCCAAATAATCTGTTGATTGACGATGATGATGATGAAGATGATGATGATGATGATGTTGAAGATCATGAAATGTTACAACCTCGAACACCTCCTTTGACATCCACTCTATTACAATCTCAACCAACAAAATCAAGACGGAAATCATTTGCCGAGATGACAGATGAAGAATTGATTCTGTTGGAAGAATCTTACACGACAAAATCAACTTTAAACATTGAATCTTTTAATTTTAACAGTATACCAACCATATATGGTCAATCTCCAGATTCCAAATCAGTTTCTAGATTATCTGTTCCTTCAACTTCTATCAATTCCAATTCTTCCACAGTACCGACAGTTTCAGTCTCACTGGAGGATGGTACAAAAGTGTATCCTTCAAGACCTGTTGTCGAGCATGGAGCATGTTGTATCAGTGCAAATCATAAAGATTATGATTCCAGGTTTGGAAATGAAAGTTTTAATAGAGTGATTTTGAGTTGTATCACCGGAAGAAGACATACTTGGAATGCAATCGATTATATGGTTGATAAACTTGCCCATGATGGGGATCATTTGGTGATCACTTCACATATCCCAATCACTGAAGTGACAACAAATTCCGATTTGAAAAGATTACGGTCGTTCAATGAAGATGATGATGATCATTTACATGGTGAGTTTGAAAGTTCGAAAAGTTATAACGTTTCATCACTGTTGATTTATAAGAAATGTCAGGACATTTTAGATTATACAATTAGATTAACAGTTGCTAAAAAATTGATTTTGAAGATTTCAGTGGAGATTATCAATTGTAATTCATCAAAGGAAGTTTTTAATGATAGTTTAAAATTGTATAAACCTCATCTTTTCATCATTGGATCCAAGACTGAAGATGATTCATTATATAACCGGTCTCTAAGTATCTGTTCATCATCATCAACCGATGATCTGGAACTTCGTCCACCAATAAATAGGAAAAACTCATCCACTGTTTCCACTTTAGGCAAGGGTTATAATGGGTATTATACCATTGGTGGAGTACGTTGTATGAAGTTGACGAGTTATACGATGATACACTCTACTGTTCCTGTCATCATAGTGACAAATAATTATGTTTCCAAGAGAAGTGATTTGTTTAAATCTACTTTTGAAGAAGAGGTAGAGGAAGAAGAATTCCAAAATGATGATTTAGAAGAACAATTCAAAAAAAAACTCATTGCAGTGTCAGATATGTCAAGAACCAAAACCATTAACGATATCAAACAAATGGTTGATCTGAAAAGACGTCTGTCTGCAGGAACGGTACTGGTACACTCTTCATCTAGTATTTCATCATCTTCTGACGTAGATGATGATTATGAAAAAGATGACGATGATGATTGTGTCGAACCTAAAACTTTTTACCCAACAGCTGACCTCAACAGATTAACCACACAAAGTGGATCATCACCAAAAGTTACATTTGGAGATGATTTAGGTTTTGGTAATGGACAATCGATTTATAAGGTGAAATCTTTGTTGGATCCAGTTAATGATGATAAAAAATTATCAAGAACAAATACTAAATCAAGTCGTAACAGTATCACAATCACTGTTAGTACAACTACGACAACTGGTGGTGGTCATAAATTGAAGAAGACGAATAAGACTCAGAGGAGTAAGAGTGATAGTAGTGTGTCAAGAACCACATCAGGGAGTTCCAATAATAGTAAGAAGAAGAATGATGATGATGGTGGTGGTAAGTTTATTGGGCTAAGTTTCAAGAAGTTTGGATTTGGAAAGAAGAAATAAATGAGTTTATGTGTTTTTATGTAATTTTTTTTTTTTTAATTTATTTAGATATTTATATAGATGGATATAACCTTAATGGGAGTTTAATCCATTTTTTTTCAATTCAGTTTAAATTAGTTCAATGCAATTCAATTCAATTTAAATTCGATTTGATCATGTATTATTTATATAACCCACAGTATTTGACTGACTAAACTTTAAATGAATTTCTATTTCTGTTGACTTTTTTTTTTTTTTTTTTTGTTCCGGAGATGTGGCTGGGCCGGGCGAGCCCTTAAGGGCATGATAAGATTTCCCGAATTAAGATGAAATGTGGGGAAGAAAGTGGGATTAAAAAAAAAAAAAGATTATGAAAAGATTGAAGCAAAAAATGAGTGATTGATTAGCAAAGCAAACATCTTAGCAGCATCAATAATTATATCTGATTAATCATATAAATACACTTTCAAATCCATTACAATTCTTTTTTAAACTCTATTCTTATAATTAACTAATCATTTACAATTATTATACAAACACATCATATCTGTCACATAAACACATACATAAATATACAGGAACTTATTATTATTACATATTTTAACACAAGAAAGGAAAAAAGAAAATGGTTTCTCCAATATACCCACCTCATCATACGTAAGTGAAAATGAACCATTTATCATTTGATCAATCAATAATAAATATCATCATTATCAATCATTACTAATATTCTGATGATATACAACCATGCTTGCCACTTGTCACCCTTCAATATTTTACTGGTCTTTCTTCTATCCCTTTCATCCATTCATCTATTGATTGTTACTCCTAGTCTTGTTTATGTTTATTCTCTCTTTGATATCTATTTATTTATCTATCATTTATCCAATTTCAGAATAATTTTTTTTCTTTTTTTTTTTAATTTTTTAATTTTTTTTTTTAAATCTCTTATCTAGCCACATCCATCCATCTACAATTTTTTTTTGTAAGGTATATGGTGATACATGCAGCTATGGTAGAAGCAGAGAATAAAAGAACAAGAAAAAGTAGTGATGAGGGAATGGAAATGAAAGGAAAGTAATATTAGACCAGAAGGGATGGTACTTGTGAGTGTAGGTTGTTTTAATTTTAATATCATTATTGCAAACAGTTTATACAGATCGATCGGATTCTTATCTGGATTTTTGACACCTATTCTCATTGCCTCGATATATTTGAAGCCAGTGATGGATAGATATCTATTACAAAAAAATCAACGTAAAGTTCATGAAATGCATGAATTACAAATGGAAGTTAACGTTTTGAATTGGCACGTTAATTTTTTGAATAAACATATTAATAAATTACTGAAAACTCAACAAAAATTTCTGCTGCTGCTGCTGCTGTTACCAGGGCAAACTTGAACATGATGAATATGAGGAGTCTAAGGTTTTTTATGATCGAATTTTGTGCTTTGTCTTTTCAATTTTGGGATAGTTTTATTTTTATTCAGCGGGTTATTGTTTAGTATTTTCTAAATTTTTTTTATAGTTATATTACTATTGAGATTATTAAACTTGAAACAACAGATTTCGGAGATGAAATCTGGTTATTTATTTTAAAATTTTATAACAGTGTCACAACAAAACTAATGTACTATTTTATCACCTAAAGAGCAAGAAAGAAATTCACTTATTCATCATTAATATAATACTATCAATCTACTAGATAATTGTACTAAAAATCTTCAACTAATAATATTATTATTATAAAACGTAAAAAGAATCTCTCTTCTCACAATTAGTGCACAGAACAATATTTAAATATTGGTTCCTTTTACACATAGGAGTCAAAATAATTCCACTTTAAATAAAAAAAAAAAAAAACAAAAACAAATCATCAAGCATAAAGAAACAAATAAATATAATATATAAAAAATTGGCGTAATCATTTCAAGTCATAAATGGAAAAACAAAAACCTTTCATTTAAGTTCATCCATTATATCTTTTGGTTCATTCTCTCTTCACTTTTTACCAAAAGTCATACCACCTCTACTGTACTTCTCTAACAGTTCTCTATTCCATTCCTGGTCTTCTGCCGTCTTATAACGGATCACACCGTTAAAAGTTGGTCTCACAGCATATCCAGCCCATAAAATTGGACCAATAACTGCTGTGAAGTAACCGACACCTTTTAATGTTTGTTGGTTTATTAATGCTGACATTTTTGTTAAAGAGTGAATTTATATGAATATGTTTGTTCTTGTTGAGTTGTTCTAAATATTGTTTTCTATTTAAGATGATGCTTTTATATGAAATTATAAAGTAAGGGAAACTGCAGTCATTTTATATGTCCTCTTTACTTCAATATTTTACTCTACCTTCAGAGATGTTTTAATCTAATTTAATAAAATAGTGTGATTTCTGTATAACCAGCAGCATGACGGACAAAGGCGTCAATAAAAAAATACCACTTTCTAATATTGGAATTAAACGGCTGCCATTTTATCCTCAATCACTTCAGTGTTGCTGCATATATGTCTAATGTATATATCTATCTAAGTATGGGGGTAAGCAAAGATTAGGAAAAAAAAAGTGGCCCAACCTCAGCAGGGAAGGTAAAAAAAAAAAACACACAGAAATCTGCTGATTTGGATTTTGTGTGTGATTTTTTTTTTTTTGCATTAGTTTCAATGATCAATTTCTTAACCTGAAATGATACATGTAATATTAATTCTAATGTTTTTCAAAAATCTCACCACATTGTAACTTCTTAATTCCTCCGCATTTCAAGTCATTTTCTCTCCCCTAACTTCAAATGAAGTGGCGTTATGACCTACTTTGTTTCTTTATTTTGTATATGAAAGTTTTTTAGTCATATAACAGGCCAAAAATTAAACACTCAGTTCTGGTATCTCTCTGTCTTGACTCTGATTCTGATGCTAATTTTATTTCGTTCGGTTTTTTGCTTTGGTTAAGTACATTACATTATCTGTTAAACTTATTCAATAAATGAAGATACTATAATTTGGAAGAAATAGTGGAACTATTTACTTCCCCTCCCCAAATACTGAGATTATATATCAATTCATTTTTATCACTTTATTTTTCCACAACTATTATTATACTCTGCTGCAGCATGGGTTGAACTTTAATTCTCCAAATCAAATCAAATAAAGATTTTTTACCTATATATAACCAAGAGGGCTATATAACGACTATATAATATAGTAAGATATAAACCTGAGGGGGAGATGTGGCAACTAGAAGCTAAGGAAAAAAGCTCATTTGAGCTTTAACAGTAAATAATAATCGCTGATTCCTCATACTGTCTCCCAGAACAGGAAAAAAAACCTTCCCTAGTCGATAACTACCAAGTTGAGGTATTGTCCCATCAGCCTTTATTTCTATCATCGTTGAAATTCCTGCTCAAATTATATATATAGTAGAAGGGTGGCTGTTGTATTCAATAAAATCTAGTTGGTGGTTAATGACTGACTGATTGGGGAGGGAATTCAATTTGTTAGTTTAGCTTCTTTTTCGTTTTTTTGAAAAATTACAGTGGATTTTTTTAAAATGAGGGAGAATCTTTTAGAGTTGGGAACTGTATTGAACTGCATGTATATATATCAGGAATATATAGAAGATACTCAAAAGGGACAACTGCGTCTTTTAGAAGCAAGGGGCTTATAGTGAATTTTTTTTTTTTCTGTCATTTTTTTAGTAAATAGCCTTTTTTTCTCCCTTTTGTTGCTTACTGAATACCTAATGTCGCATATGAAACTTGAACATAAGTACATGATATTGTCTATATCACAAAATAGAAACAAAAGCCCCGGTACTTGTAAAAAGCAAAAGAAAATGAAAGTTGAGTACTATTAATTATCTTTATTCGACGACTATATAAAGTTATAAAAAACTATAAATTTACGTGTCTTGTGAATAAAGCAAAGAAGTGACATATCAAAATAAGCTCGGAACAGAAAACTATTCATCTCCCAATGGGAAAAAACCTTCTTATTTGATGCTGATGCTAAAATATGGGAAAGAGAAGGAAGTAGAGAATAAGGCTAAAAAGAGAACGGATGTAAAAAATAAGAAAGAAAGGAATAAGGAAGTAAAGAGAGGACAGAAAAGAAAAAGTCAAAGAAAACTAATAAAGGGTAAGAAAATGAGTAAAGGGGTAAAGGAAAGAGAAGCATAGTTGGAACACTCTCAGGACAATGTATGGACTTATGAATAACTCTCAGGAGTCAATGATAAATCCCATCGGAATAGGACCCATAATAGTGATTAAAAATATTGGTGATATAAAGAAAAATATTAAAATACGATGTTAAAAAATTTGAAATTATCAA
>JAJLSQ010000080.1:20696-60855 GCA_030567715.1 Nakazawaea wyomingensis | reverse complement strand
GCTATGAATTCTTTGATGCCTCAACTGTTGGAATTTGACAATATTGGAATTCCACTGACAACGGGCTTTCTTCTCGAATTTCAAAGAATGATGAGAAAATACTGTACGGCCATGGTTCATTCCGGATGTACACGTTTCCTCGTCACTGACCTGGAACATTTTCTTTTGGTGGAACTTCATCCTCAACTTTTGAAATTAGACAAATCAAATAATGACCATACTATGAAATTATTTCCCAAAGAAGATACCAACACATTCAAAAGAAAAAAAAAACAACAGACTAATAAACAAGGTAAGGGGTCCTCAAATGTTGCTGATATTGACAAGTCGTCCGAGGAGATACAATTCGATCCCCTGGAGGTCATTGAAAGTCGCCATTTTTACTTTCATCGTACAAACCCTCTCCTGCGGCTGTATGTTGCAGGATTTTTTTCGATGACTGAAGAACGGGTAAAAGAGCAGCTGTTGTTTCAAGAAAAGGTTGTTGAGTTGTTATCGGTTGAAAAGGAGAAAAGACTCGAAAAGCAAAGAAAGAGATCAGACGCCCCTTCGTCATTCAAAGGTGACGACAACAGAGATGAAACTCAAGGAAGTCTGGACTGTGCCAATAAGGGTATTTCACCCGATTTCCACTTTCTCAAATTGGATGATAAGTTCAGTGAAACGCTCCAATATACTGAACTAACATTACCTGTTTCATCTAGTTCCGCAGAAAGTGAACAGTTTGAATTCGATCCACACTTGATGAAAGAAGAAATCTATTTTGAAATGGTACATTTTTATGAGAAGTTCCTTCAACTTGGAGAAGGGTTTTACTCTCAAACAGCAATTATTAACGCCAACGAGTTCATGAGACAGCTTCCAACCATAAACAAAATTCCCACCGACAAGATCGAAGGGAATGCTGTCATTAAGGTATATGATGTTTTTTGGCTGATAAGAGATAGCCGTGATGATACAAGAAAAATTCCACCGTCGGTAAGATATCAACATGCAATTGATATGTGTCAAAATGAAGTAGAGACTTATTGTCTTTTAACTTTCTCAACTCATGTTCCAAGGCTTTTGTCGTATGGTCGCATTTGTGATGTAAGTGCAGTCGTTGGTCCATATATCAGGTTATGGGGACCATATATCCTCACTAAATCATTGGATCACTTGAGGGATCCAAATTTCAGAAAAGAAGATGTCACACTTGAGATTGTCAAAAAACTCATCATACCAGCTTTCAATGATATTCACAGCTTGGGAGTGGTCCACAGTGATGTTAGGTTTGAGAATATGATCTTCACCCAATCTCAAGTTTTCTTGATTGATTTCGGAAATTCAGTAAGAACAAATAACATTGATAGGAAAAAATGTGAGATTAGAGAAGTATATGAATACTTCGGTTATGCAGATGATTATGAATTATAGAATCTTCAATTCTATTCAGCAACCGATGGGATTATCATAATTGAAATTCTTCTTCAAAACATGTTTCTCTCCTTAGTTTATTATTTTCTCATTCAATGAAGATAAAATTTCCTTAGAGATTGTCGTGGGATCTTTTAATTCTCTGATGATTATATGATTTCATAATTTGATCGTATTCATCACTAGCTTTCTCCCGTTGATCTAGGTGTTTAGATCATCTTTTACTTTGTTCAACTTTTTTTTCTCATTTTAATTGTTTTTTTTTTGCAACTTTTTTTACTTTCTCCCCATTTTTTTTTTTTGATGGCTTTATCAACTAGAAGAGGTTTTTTTTCTCCCCAATTATGGGAGTCAGTTGAAGAGTTCGTAATGACTCTTTACTGTTAAAGCTTGTATGAGCTTTTTTTTCCCTCAGTCTCTAGTTGCGACATCTTTACTCTGTGTTATTTTTTACTATTTTTTATAGTAGTTATATAGCCTTAGGGTAATACATCTTTATTTGTTTTGATTTAAAGGTTGCGGCTGACAAGACAGGAATTGTGCACAAACTCATACCCGATATATATCACATCAGTTGTCTCGCAACATTTTTTTGCAGCGGGGGGTTCAATTTGCGTAACTGAAAATTCTTCCAACACTCCAGTAGTTCTAGTGTACAGCTTCAACATACAAAGAAAACATATAAAGTCCTGAATATAAGTTAAATTCAAGGAATAGTATCCCTTCTTCTGTAGAATTAGAGAATTAAGATAATATAATTCTGGTCCAGTTACAATCTTCAATTCATAAACCGAGCTTCATGGATCTCTATTTCAACTTGAAAATAATCGTACATCTACTCGTGGTTAATTTCCAGATATTGAAGAAGTTTTTTCAAATCCATTGGATACTTAACATGCTATGCTAATTTCATTTAAATTATGTCAACAGTTTTTTTCAAATCACTATTATGATAATATCAATTGGATAGAGGAAACTAAAAGTCCAGTTTTTTCTTTACCGAACAATTTTGAGTCATTCTAAGTTGTTAATGAATATTCTGAATCTATTCAGTAACTTCATTACAATTGATTTGTTTGGATATCTAAAGGTTTCAGAATTGAAAAAATTAAAATTAAAAGAAAGAAAAAAAAACATAATCTCCAAAATAATAAAACATAAATTACATAAATTCACAGGGCTTTCATGTGATGTTATTTAAGCCAGCAGTCACCGCGGCATTGACACTATTTATCATTCCCTCGACTCTACTTCTTCCCAACATGAAATTCAGTAAATGATATCTGATAAATTCATTACATTTATCAAATTGTTCTTCAAAAACCCAACTATGATTTGAACCCATAACCAATATGAATGCAATGAGTAAAAGTGGTAACCAAAAGAAAAATAACATCCGATCACGCATTATTGGTGTTGTCCTTTGAGAATTGTTGAGGAAAAACCGCAAGATACGATCATCACTTGGTTCTTCACCTTCTTCTGATTCCTCTGACTCCTCTGATTCCTCTGCGATAGTTTGATCGGTCAGGTCAGTTGCCCCCAGTGTTAGAGATGTTGATGATGATGATGTAGTAGTAGCAGCAGCTGTGCTGTCGACAACACCAGTTGAAGATGACTCTTGTTCAACTTCAACATTTCTCGACTCTTCAACTGTTTTCATACCACCGGTGACAGATCTGATTAATAACTTGAGTGATTGACTAGATGGGAAAAGATCATCATAGTTTGGTAAATCTTCTTGATCAACTTCTTCTTCCCTCACATCATCTGTGTTAACTTTATCAGAAACCTTTTCTGCGCTGAATGGGGAATCATCACTTTGTTCTTCTTCTTCATCATCATCTTCTTCTTCTTCCAAATCAAATTCAAAATCATCATGAGTATCATTATCATCATCAATGGCCAAATCTGTTGATACATCAGGAACATCAGCAACCATTCTCGATACATGTTGTCTCAAACTTCCATCGATATCGTTAAACATGGATGAAATGGAATCATTTGATGAAGATCTTCTCGTATGTGAAGAAGATTGGAAATCATCAATTGTGGATCCAACATATTCTTCCGAGATTAAATCTAAAACGTTTGAATTTGAAATCTGTTGTAAAGTGACATTCTTCTTAATCTTGTTATTCAAATTGGCTCCACACTTTGCCAACACTTCAATGATCTCTCTATTACCGTTCAAGAATGCCAAATGTAATGGAGTAAATTCATTGACATCTTTGTAATCGATTCGACAACCTCTGTTGATCAAGTATAAAGTCAATTTGTAATAATTTCTAATAGCAGCCAAATGTAATAAAGTTTGCCCCTCAGTGGTGCAAACGGCCCAATTAGGACTCATTATTGGAGCATTAGGAAGATCTAGTAAGGATAAGAATTTCAACAACATATCTTCTGTATCAAACGAAGACTGACTCAATTCTTTCACGGTTTTAGTGGCTTTGGAAAACCATTCATCATCAATGTTATGATCCTCTTCTTCTTTATATTCATCTTGGAAATTATCACCATATGATGCAGTAGTTGTATTGTTATTATTGTTAGTGTTGGTGCTGTTGTTCGATGGGGATACAACGGAATTCGATGAATCATTAGTGTTGCCAATAATTCTCTTGGCGATATTCTTTGCGTCTTCCAATTTACCATTCATCTTCAATCCGACAATTTGTAATGCCAATTCAATCAATTGACGATCAGTATCATCGGTATAGGTGAACACCTGTTGTTGGGTAGATTGTTTGGTAACATTATTATTACTGTTGTTATCATTGTTGAAATTATCAAAAGTCACCAAGACTTGACCAGGATTACTTGCTGGTGGTAAATAAGTGACAATAGTGGAATCTGACCAACAATGTGTTGTCAATGCTTGATTAGCACCAAATTTGACAACCAAACCTGGACGAAATTTAGATCCCAATAACGTCACTTCAATACCACCTCGTATTGGACCCTGAGCTGGGATGATTCTTTGGATATATGGTTGATTCGATGAGGTGGTATTACTATTATTATGTTGTGATACTGTGGATGGAACAGAAACTTGTTGTTGCTGTTGCTGTTGTTGCTTATTATTATTATTATTGATGTTACCAACATAGGATGATGAATTAGAAGTGATGGAGGTAATGGATTCTGTTCTATGTGGAGTATTGTGAAAGATGTTTGGAGATCTCTGATGTTCACTATCAGTTGGAGACAGAGCATCTATACGTCTACTCATCACTCCGCCATTATTATTATTATTATTACCATTACCCATCACCAGTGATCTTTGATGTGTAATGCTATCATAATAAGTGGAAGATGATACCACAGACCCACTTCCAATTGTCGCTGTTGGAGACCAAGCTCTTTTCCTTTTTGAAGGACGAGAATAATCAGACATGTTGGTTTGTGCCTCTGATGATGATTCTTCCAATGAAGTTGGAGATAATGGATGATGATCCTTCTTTAAATCATTATTATTATTGACATTTTGAATAGATTTTTCCGATGATGATATAGTTGATTTCTTTCTATCCATTATCATAATTGGTTTAGAAAATGTCTTACCCAATATTTCACCATCATAATTCTTTAAAACGAAAAACAATCTAAAACCTTTGGATTCTGAATGATGTCTACAATAACATATAATTCTTGAAGAAATCTCAATTTTCTTCTCCTGGTCTGAAGCCAAAGATCCCTTGTTATTGTTTTCTGTATTGTTGATCAAATAATCATCCAAATCATCTCCATTTGGTCTATTTGGTAATGATGACGTAACAGTAGGCGGTGGGAATGAAATGATCTCTTTACAATTGAAAATAACAGCTCTTTTGGGACCAACAACACCCCAATTAAATCCATCCTCTAAAGTACCATTTTTCCTTCTTGATGCTCTTTTCAATTCTCTTCTTATACATCTACTACAAATATTACAACTCTTCATAGATGGATTTAATTGTATCTCTTCACCTTCTGACAGTTCCGAGTTTGGTGTCGTTATTTCTGAAGGTGGTGAAGTTGTTGTTGTTGTTGATGATGATGATGATTTCTTCTTCTTGTTTGTTGAATTATTATTGGATACAGTTTTACCACTTGTCAATACATAAGTATCCAAGTATAAAATATGTTTTTTCGAAGATTCGGGTACTTCTTCTTGTAATCTTAATTTAGTCTTTGATATGGTATCTGAAGGTAATTGTAACAAGAATTGAGGTGGTGGTGGGGATATTGATAATGAGATTTTAATTTGAGTTTCCACTCTTGAATGATCAGGTAAATCTGATATTTTCAAAGTGTATGGTAAATTAGCATCATTTGAAGTATCATAATAGGACTCGGGCACTTCATATAAATTCAGATTATTATCATGAAGATCATGTTCCTCAACTTCATTATCGGTATTGCTATTTTCAGTCTTGATAAGAGATGGGATTGTTGTATTCAATAAACCACTATTCAGATTAATTGGACCACCAAATTTTAATTTCATCAATTCCTTTCTTGATTCTTCGTATAATTTGAATTCTTCTGATTGGACATCCGTCACTTTAGGGTAATCATTAAACCCATAATCAATATCCATATCATCCAAATTTTGTTGTTGTTGTTGATGGTCGAATTGCGTGTATGACACGTCATTTGAAGGAGGTGTTTGTGGTGGAATAATGATACTGTTATTACTATCATTACTGCTATCAATCTTGAATAATTGATCAGTGTCATCTTCGATACCATTTGATGATTTTTCCAAGAAATTTTGTGATAATAATGAATGAATCAAATCATTTTGATCAGTGGTATTAGTCACATCTACATCTTGTGAAACATTATCAACTTCTTTTGTAACTGGCATGGTGAGATAATTAAGATCCTGATCCAGGGTAGATAATTCATCCTTGATCATATCATTTGTATCTGTTATTGTAATATTGGTATTGGTAGTGATATGGGTCAAGTTGTCATTATTGTTGCTGTTATTATTGAGATTCATCTCATACACTCTAGAATCGAGAAACTCGTTGAGTAATTCGTCATCTGTGATCTGTGTACTATTATGCTGTTGTTGTTGATTTTGTGAGAAAGTAAATGGTGAGTTGCTCAACTCCTGATCATCATCCAGTTGACCCTGATGACGATGAGGATTCAATTCGGTATTATTGAAAGCGTTCAACATATCAAATGCAGATGAAGTTTCTGACATGATTAGAAATTCAAAAAGACCACGTAGTTATTGAACTGAGAGTGGTTTGCATATGATAGTAAATAAAGTTGGTGATGATTAAATAATTGATGAATAATAGATAGATAACTCCTTTAAAATGAATCTAATAAGTCAACATTACAACTATTCCAAAAAAATGAATACATAATCCTTTTATTTTTTTTTTTTCGCTTTTGCTTTTGCTTTTGTCACTCATAAGAAAAGCAAAAATGATAATAATTAATAAAAAATAATTAAAAAAAATTATAAAAAAATTTGCAGTTGGGAAATTGTACACGACTCTGAGGTACTTTGCTCTATAACAATGGGAATATGTGGCAATCTACAACCGTTGAGCAGGGTATAAGGCACTCAGCGGTAATGGGATAGGGGCTGTTCACTTTTGTACACCTCTTTAACTTGAACTCTCAACTTAACTCAAAACTTATACGACAACAACAACGTACGTAACATCACTGGGGGGTGTAGTGACCAAGACTTCATCATATACATACAGATAGATGGAGATAGAGATATCTCATACTACAAATCGACAACAATCTATTATTCTTTTCATGGATCATATACAGTTTCAATTTTGTCTTCTTATCCAGCCAACTTCTGCCTTATCTATCCCCCTTCTTTTGTGTCATATATATATATATATTATAAATTGTTTCTTTGGATGATATATGTCTTGTTAGTTACATTTCCTTCACATAAATAAGTTTTTTTTAAGATTTTAAAAGAAGAATGAATATAATCCAGGTTAATACTTTGAAAAGATTTGATTCAATTGATCAATTGATTGATTAATTCACATTCTTGACTCACCACAAAAGTGTTTTACAATGAATGCTCTGGGGACAGACACTCTCTCTAAATTTGCTCTCTTTAAAAAATTGTTAGAAAAGAAGGGCATATCTGAGTTGGCCCCTGTTATCTCCAAGGGCATAAAGGGAGGAGGGCAATATTATTATTATTATTATTATTATTAAATAAATAAATAAATAAATAATAATAGATAGATAGTCCGTGATGTATTCCAATACAGTGATCAGTATGACAAATAAAACAAAAGATATTCAAATTGATAAATTTGAAGTTGTCAAAATGGTCTTAAGAGCATTTATTTTCTTTAAAGGAGTCTCTGGTACTATTTTACTCTGATATGGTTGGCCCCAATAGGATCAGTCATCATATGTTCCATTTATTTCTCTCTTTGAAAGTTAATGAGGTTCATGATAGTAATGCATAGTCAATGGTATGTTGTCCATCTTTTGTAATTGAAGAAAGGGAAACTCTTCATAAGAATATACTAAATATTACTATATGAGAAAATAATAGAGAAAAAAAAGGGAGAGATAATGATAAAATTAATAGAAGCAGAATGAAATATCAAAGAATAACTTATTTCTACTCCCTCATATTAGACATATATCTATATCTCCAACTATCATAACACCTATCAGTCTGATAATAGATACAAGCATTCATGCATCCATTCATACAATGAGTTGATTCTAAACTTTTGGGATATTAAATTGACATATATTGATTTTTCCTTTTTCCTATATATATATATATCATTCATTTTAGTCGATTAGTCTGTCTAGTTAATTGGTATGATTGTGATTATTATTATTATTGTGGGAATGACGATTTTCAGTATTCCGCTATCTCTTTTGCATATTAGGGATCCATCCCAATGATACTCCATCTTTCATTTAATTCTTAATTTTATTTCGCCTTTTTCATTAGCCAATTCAGTCATAAGTTCCATTTCATAAAAAACTGTTCAACCACAACCAAAAACACCTCAACCTCATCTTCACCGAAAAAGAATCAAAACCAAAAAACACATCTCCCCCATCAAAACCAAAAAAAAGAAAAGGCTCTCCAAAAAAAATTAATAACACTAATTATTAAAAACTCTTAAGAAAAACAACAAACACAAACACAACAATTCACATCACAACATATCATAATAAAATGCCTTCTTCTTCCTACAGAAAAATTCCTTCTTCTTTTTTCTTCTTCTTATCGTCACCCGCTAAATTATCTTGGATTCACCATCTTTAAATCCCAATGGTTTTCGATAAGTTGAATTCTATTAAATGCATCCCCATTCCAATTATCATCATACCATTTCCATTATTATCGTCACCCGATATCAACAGATGGTCCCAATTGTTTCTAAATATCATCCAAACTAATGTTCAAACTACCAATACTGTTCCACAACTGTTGTTGATTATTGCCTCCTCCTGGAACTTGTAATACTGTTCTTGTTGAAATATCACCACCAATTCCTTGAAACAGTGATGAACCTCCATTTCCATTAGCACCACCCATCAACTTGCAGTGGTTGTTGACCGAAAGAACCGACACCACATAACGGCGCAGAGAAACCATGTTATGGACCTTGTCTAGCAATGTTGGAACTTCCATTCATCATATTATAGCTGGACTGACTTTTTAATCTTGGTCCTCCCACACCACCATTACCACCAGCACCTGGCTTCATTAATCTCAGGCATGCCTCCAACACCACCAAAATCAACTTTAGGCAATGCAGGTTGTGATGGAACAGGGTATCGAGATAATCGACGATTTTTTTTGTTGAGGTTGGTTTTGGAGGTTGGTGCATCTGCAATTTTGGAACGGTTATTGACATACCGCTCCCTACATACAGTGGCATGGAACTCATTCTTCTCTGTAGTGGGTATTGTTGTTGTTGTTTTGTTGAGATGGAGGCATTAGTCCAAATCCACCGAAGGTGGGTACTGCTGCTGTTGTTGTTGTGGGTTCATCGTTGGCAGAGTGATTTACCATTTATGGTCTGTCTCAGGTATGGTGATTGTTGAGCATAACCATTATTGTTTGGTGCTATCGGTTGAGGAGGCATTGATCTTGATGTCATGTCTTGCTGTTGTTGCTGTTGAGGAACCAATAGATTTTCATATCACCTTTACGTATATATATACAATCATATTCAATTAACCAGTTGATTATGGTATTTGATTCATCCTCTCCAGCTTATATAATAAGTACTCTTGCAGACCCGTAAATTCAAGAAAGCAAAAAAAAGAGAGATGAGGTAATGACAGTCAGTAATCAATCGGCGCGAAAATTGCGGACAAAAAAGAAAAACATCGAAAAGTCAAAAAGCAAAAAAAAAAAAAAAAAAAAAAAAAAAAAAAAAAAAAAAAAAAAAAAACACATCGAAAACTGAAACATCAATCTATATTTCAGCATATCCAACGATACATTTACATTACGATGCCTGTATCTACATTATACGTTACTGGATTTGTCAAGGGTACCAAGGCCAAGGAATTAGGAGATTTGTTCGAGAAGTAAGTAATTTACTCTATATATTCACTTTCTTCTATCCATCCATCTACCTATTCAATCCAATTGACTGGTTGATTGGTTAATTGGTTGGTTTAGGTAGATTGGTTGATAGATAGATACATAAATTGAGTTTTTGATCAAATATGTCAACCGATTGAATAACAACTCTTCAATGATACATTTCTTATCGTTGTTGAGTGTTTTTTTTTTTTTTTGCTCTTCTCATTTCCTACATTCCTTTTCATTTTATTTTTTATTGTTTATTTATTTTTCGAATATTGATTGATTCAAATCGATTCTCCATTCATTCCAATTATTTCATTAATTCATTTATTCACTTGATTCAACTCATTCATTTCATAAGCTCAACTCATTTCATCTCATTTTTTAATTTCATTTCATTTCATTTCAATTCAATTCATTCATCTCATTCTCCTTGCTTTTATTTTATTATTCATCCAAGATCATCTCATTTCAATTATAATCAGCTTAGTTAGCTTTTTATTTTTCATATACTCATATCATTATCAACTCAAGAGAGATACCCATTCCTCTCGCGATCCTCTCATTTCATCCAGCAAATTTACTAACTCAATCCCTTCAATTATCATTTTAAAAGATTTGGACAAATTAAAAGAGTCGACATTCCACCTCCAAGATCAGATGATGGTCAACAATATGCGTTTATAGAATATCTTGATTTAAAAGATGCCGAAGAGGCATTGGAACAGACGAAGGAAGGTTTAAAAGGTGACTTGGCATTGGATCAAGATAAAGGTATTGTCGTTCAATGGGCTAGAAGTGACCCTTACCCTGCAAGATCTTATTCAAGAGGTTATAGTAGCAGGGGTAATAGTAGATATGGTAGCGGTGGTGCTAGATATGGTGGTAGATATGATGATTATCCACCACCAAGAAGAGGTGGTGATTATGGTGGTTATAGAGAGAGAGGTTATCCTCCAAGAAGAGATTATAGAGATTATCCATCAAGAAGAGATGGTGGTAGAGATTATCCTTCAAGAGATAGAGATTATCCATCCAGGGATAGAGATTATCCACCAAGAGATAGTAGAGATTATCCACCAAGAAGAGATGCAAGAGACTATCCTCCAAGGGACAGATACCCTGCTAGAGATGATAGACGTGGTTCTGATGGGCGTGAAGATGATGAGAGAAGAGGTGGTTATGATAGACGAGATGAAAGAGATGAAAGATCACCACCTCGTGGTGATGGTGACCGTTCAAGATCAAGATCAAGATCCCCAGTTAGAGATTGAAAATTGGGTCATGGCCGCAAAAAAAAAATTGATCAATCAATGAATTACATGAAAAAGTATCCATTCTCATCGCCCCATATATATATATATATGTATATAATATCATCATTTAATATGATGAGATATATAAAACACGCAAAAACAAACCAAAAGCTGAATAGAATAATAATAATAATAATAATAATAAATTAATGAAAATATCATTACTATAAATACAAATTTTTTTTTCAAAAAATTATCCCTCAAGTTCAAATTATATAAAAGGTAGATATATATATATGTATATATATATATTCAAATTAATGAGCTGTGAAACCACCAGATGCATATATGGTTTGACCAGTAATCCAATGACCTTCGGAAACCAAAAATCTAATGATTGGAACAATATCTTCAACTTTAGTCAATCTATTATCCTGAGCGCAAGTCTTATAAAACTCAACATCACCATCAGTTTCTTGTCCATATAAAAATGGAGTATCCATTGGACCAGGAGCAACACAATTGACCGAAATGGATTTGGATTGTAACTCTTTTGAAGCACTCTTACTATAATATTCAACAGAGGCCTTTGCACCTTGATAAACAGAATAAAATGGAGTGTATGCAGCCAACAATGATGTGACAATACTGATAATGACCCCACCTTGAGAAATCTTACTACCTACACTCTTGATGAAGAAAAAAGCAGCTTTAGAATTGACTGAAATCATCTGATCAAACTCCAGTTCTTGGGTCTCAATAATTGGTTTTTTCAAAACCATACCGGCATTATTGATGGCGATTTGAAAAGATCCAAATTTTTCCATGGTAAATGCAACTAATTCATCATTCTTTGCAGGTGATGTTAAATCTCCTTGGAATAAAAACAGTTTGGTATCAAATTTAGATTTCAAATCCTTTAACAACTCTTCACCTTTAGATTTTTCGGAATCAGAATGGTAGTGGATAACTAAATTGGCTCCAAGGGCAGCCAATTCGGTAGCCGTGTGTTGACCCAAATTCTTAGTTCCACCGGTGATGATTGCAGTCTTGTCTTTTAAAGAAACTTTTGATAATAATGACATTTTTATTTTGATTTGGTTTAAGTGTTATTAAAACTGATTGATCTTCTTCAGTTTAAGATTAAATTGATTTTCAATTGATGTAGATGGAATTGGATTTTGAAAGAATAAGCGAGAAAGATTGGTGTACTTATATATCACTTTTTCTCCAATTCTATTATCATGTATGAATCAGTTCCAAGCAACCAGCATATTTCCGCCCTCAATACGTTGTCTATCTTTTGTCAAACCGGTAATTGGGGTTAATTCCATCAGTCAATCAATCAATCAATCAAATTTGGCTAATTCCAGTTGCAGCGCAATTTACGGATTTTATTCAGTTGCTCGCATAAAAGTAGTGTATACAGATACCGAACCCACACTAATTAGTTGACAGCGCTAAAAACCCTTATTCCCAGATTGACACACATACACATGTCAAACTATAGACATTCGGCCCGAAGAAGACGAAAAGTATTTGTCCACTTTCCATTGAGTGAAAGAAGACAAAGGAGTTCCTGAATCCCAAATGGCAATTTGGTTTCATTTCCAATATAATCTGATAAATCCGTTTAACTGAGTAAAATCCATGCTTTATTACTGAATTGCTGCAACAACTTAGCCTAATTTCGACTCAAAAATAATTATACACACATGCATTGAACTACATCATACCCCCTTTCTCTCACTCAAACTAATTAAGGGAACAAGAAAATCAAAACATGATTAAATTCATCCCCTCAAACATGAAATTATAACTGAAATATTGGAATAAGTCTTTAAACTGGATTTTTTGCAGTCATTTCAATTATTATTCATTCTCACTAATTTTGTATGTGTTTGGTAGAAGTTGAAAAAAAAGGATTCAATTTATGCCACTTGGGAGAACAAAACATTTTTTGGGTTAAATATATCATCTTTATCTTTGTATCTCTCTATATATCCTTATCAGATTATCCAAAATACATAAGTACACCTTTGTCTCCCTTTCATATATATAATTGTATAGTGTATTGTAGAACAATTAGTCCTGAAACGGTGGCATCGCCTAAGAACGAAATAAAGAAAGAAAAAAAAAATTATTTTAACACTGAAAAATTTTTAAAGGGAATAGATAACAAGTACAATAACATCATATATCTATATATAAAAGACAGTATGGTCTCCATAAAGTTAGTCAAGAGTTATATAGACTCTTCAGACTCATATATAGCCATATCGATCAAGACCCCGAATAGGAGCGAAGTACAAATACTCGATCTTGCCACAAAAAGAATCTTATCGAGGTTTGAATTGGATTCAGAAGATCAGATAAGTAACATATGTTGGTCACTTCCGCGTTCGACACCACAACAATTAGAAACTCCAAATAGGAAAAGATCCCATAACAATCTGAAGACCGAACTGAAAACAACAACAAAAACTTCGATATACTTGATAGTAGCCCTTGAACAAGGTGATTTATTGGTTTTTTCACCTTTTGAGAAAGATATAGTGAACAAGATCTCTAATGATTCCCAGATAATATCATTATTCGTACTGGGTAATGATGACAAGGAACAAGAAGTGATTTATGGATTAGACCCTACAGGACAGATCAAACAATTTTCATTATTACAAAACAAAATCATAACATCATATTCATTTAGTGACGATAAGGCAATTAAGATGATTCAACAATATAGAGATGATAATGATAAATTCATCTTGACTTCGAATTGTCTCTATGTAGTGGAAGCGAACAAACAAGGTTTCCTCGAGGTACAAGTAAGATTACCCGTTCCAAGAGGTCATTTATCAGTTATCAATAGTTGTGTACAATCGGTGTCCAATCCTGCAATATTGGCCACTTCAAGACATTCAGATGATACCATTCACGTATATTCTAAAAAAGTAAATACATCAGTGTTGAAAGCAAGTTCTGATGTTTTGTCTTTACAAGTTTCAACTATAGGTGAAGTTGAATACTTGGTTCTGTATTTGCTGGATGGTAGGATTGAATTGTTCCAAGATTGGAGCCGTAAGAGATCTAAGGATGATATATTACTACCTAGTGTCAAGATTGAATTGACCGGTAAGGAATTGGATAATGCATTTGTCGAGAAGAATGGACTCGGTTTGGAATGCTTATCATTTGATGATGTCAATCCACAGTTTTATGAAGTTGATATAACGAAGGGTTCAATTGTCATTCCAAGTACAAAGGGTTCCATTGAAAAGAAACTGTTGAATAATCAAGATGATTCAGAAGATAATGATGAAGAAGATGCGCAAGAGAAAGAGGAAGATGAGAAAGAAGAAGAAGATGAAGAAGAAAAAGAGGAAGAAGAAGACGACGAAGATGATGATGAGGATGAAGAAGAATTAATGAGTGATCAACGTGGAGACAATACAGAATATACAGTTTCTAATGCTGATCAATTATACAGTTTATTGGTTCCAGCTATAGACACTCAAGACGAGGAGAAACTTATCCATATCTTTCAATCGAACAATAGCGATTTGAACATCAAACAGACCATTTTGAAAAGTGTAACGCTGTCTCAATCGGTGGTACTTTTCAAGACCTTATCCGTGAGGATCTCAAGTCAACCTTCTGACTCGACAAACTTGTCGAAATGGTTGAAATACTTGTTACTTATCCATGGTAACAACATCATCAAATCAGCTGACAACGTTGCCGTGTTGAAATTGTTAAGATCCTCTTTATTAGAGAGCACGAAACATTTGCCCAACTTGGTGGCATTACAAGGAAGATTGCAATTGTTGAGATCTCAATTACAACTCAGAAATGAAATGTCCAATTTGAGTGTTGAGGATTCTGAAAGCAGTGATGAAGAGCAAGAACATGATGACGAAGATGACAATAATAATAGTAATAATAACAACAACAACGTTTCAGGCGAGAGCTTCTACGTCAATGGTGAAGGTGATGATGATATCATTTATGAGAAGGAAGTTTTGGAACAGGAAGAACTGTTTAATGATGAAGATGAAGAGTAAAGGTTTTGTGTTATGACTTCCTTATAAGGCAATATCCGAATGGGGGCAATACTCATCTCTATATAAAAAAAAAAAGAAAAGAAAAAAAAAATTTTTTTTTTTTTTTTTTTCGCTTCGCTGCCCTTAAAAGTAAAAACAGTAGAAAGATCCATATATTACCTATCTATCTCTTTTACATCTCTTGTATCTGTTTATCAGTTTATCCTGGGTAACCGCGTGTGTGTCCTTTCTCTTGTGATTTCACCTCCTTCAAAGACAGTTCATATAAACAAAAATAATAATTAATAACAATGTCGGGTACCCCAGAACCTTCGGAAAAATTATATATACATTACAACTATGTACATAAGCTTTGTCAAATTGGAGCTGAACAAATCAGGGCCAGTGTAGGGAAACCAGATGTGATAATTGCCATTGGAGGTGGTGGTTTCATCCCAGCAAGAATCTTGAGATCGTTCATCAAGCATGAGGGGGAGAAAAATATCCCAATTCAAGCTATTGGATTATCTTTATACGAAGATATGGGTGCCGCTGGTAGTGAAGGTGTTATTGGTAAAGAAGTTGTTAGAACTCAATGGTTGGATTTTGGACTGTTGGAAAAACATTTCGATACCTTGATCGGTAAGAATATCTTGATTGTGGATGAAGTTGATGATACTAGAACTACATTACATTATGCGTTGACTGAATTGGAAAAAGATGTTCAAGAACAGGCTCAGTTATTAGGACGTTCCAATGAAGATACAAGATTTTCCATTTTTGTTTTAATTAATAAGAATAAACCGAAAAAGGCTGATTTACCACTGGAGATTTTTGAAAAAAATAGGTATTTTGCTCCAAGAGAGTGTGGTGATAGTTGGTGTAATTTCCCATGGGAAGCTGTGGATATTGATACCCATAGTAAATTAGCTATTGAGCAAGGTAATTGTTAGATAATTTTTTTAATAGATTTTTGTTTGATTTTTACTATTTCAATGTTATTATTTATTCTTCTTTTTTATACATGGTTTTTGTATTTTTCTTGTGTGAATCTGGATTCAAATTTAATGTAATAGTGGATATTTATCTATTTAACATATAACCACATAATCAGGGGTATAAATTGGTTGTATTATTATTTTTACAAAATTATTCAGTTAGTGGAATAAGAGTTAAAATATATGATCCAAAAAAAAAAAAATACTCAAAAAACGAAAGTAACAAATCATCATATCCCATTCTTCTATTTTAAGTATTTATCCCTCTTTCTGGTTTGTTTTATACTTTTATCTAATACATATAAAAATTTTATTTTAGTATCATTCAAACCTATTCTTATTATTTTTCCCTCATCTGTAATTCCACCAACTGTTGTACTTGCTCTCTACATAATTCTTTCAAATCTTCAACATCCGCCTTCAACTCCTCCACTCTCTCTGACTTCTCTCCCAATAATTCCAAAGTCTTTTGATACTTCTTATCCAAATCTGCCACTTGTTTCTCTAGTAATCCTCTATCATTCTTCAAATCCTGTACTTCAGAATTTTCCTTCAACAATCTCAAAATCTCTTCATTGGATTCATTCTTCAAATTGTTCAAATTTTCAATTTCATCCTTCAACGTCACTGTCTCAATCTCCATCCTTCTAATCTGGGCTGAGAGTTTACCAATTATCTGTATATGTTTGTTATTCACCGTAACTCCAGAGGTACTCCTAGCAACATTCATCATACCCGCCGATCGTTGCAATTGTGAATCCCTATTCAAAGTGCCTTTGGATGACGTCAGACTTGTTGGAGATTGTGCACGGTAATCATCCCCATATTCGTCATCGAAAAAACTCTCCTCCTTTTGTGTTGAGTTGAAAAAATTTTCGTAACCGTGCAAGGGTGATTCAATAGCCTTTGGTGATTCGAAAAATCTGGCACTACTCTCATTAACCGGTGTTCGAAGTGGGTTGTTGTTGCTGTTGAAGTTAGGATTACTGTTATTGTTTCCAGGTGGTGCACCAAACTGATTCAAGAACGAGCTGGAAGGTTTACGAGAATTGACATGTGATGATCTAGGTGTTGTTGATGATTCTCCAAATGCAATATTATCATTCCAACTCATATTGGAAACAGATCTCGTCTTGAGGAATGATGGGTTCGGTAGCAAGTCATTCAAATATAACAGCTGTTGTTGTAAAGGTCCATCAAATGACTTGTTCGCCTGAAGTTGTTCCAATTCTCGTTCATATGTATCCTTTTGACTTGCCAACTCATCTTGCATTTTTTGGGAAAATTCAATTTTGTAATCCTCAAACTCCTGGGTCAAAGACTTGATCTCCATTTGCAAATCTTCAAGTTCAATATCCTTTTGTTTCAAAGTTTTTTGCAATATTGCAATATCACCTACAAGTTGGCCCTCACGTTCAACAGATTCCTCCAATTCATCATTCTTGGCCTTCAAATCACTTGCGAACAATTTAATCTTTTTCATCGAATTTAAATCCTTTTGTTTTAAAGTATTAATATCCTTCTCCGCCAGTGCTAGTTTGTTCATGTACGAACTCTCGATGAATTTCCAATTTTCCTGTGCCAGCGTGTATTGGGATTGAAGTAACTCATTTGATGCAGCCAACTTCTTGAAAGATTCGTTTCCCAAATCATCATTTTTCGATGTAGTTGAACTCTCTGTCATTATTCGAAGTTGCTCCATCTTGTCTTCCAATCTCTTGATCTCGTTTGCATTTTCTTCTTGCAGTAATTGGTACCTTTTCTGCTCTCTCCGAATCTTCTCTTCCAGCTCATCAAGTTCGTTCTTGGATTGATCTTTGGATAATTTAAGTCTTATTTTCAACTCATCCAATTTTTGTGATAGGTCTTTATTCTTTTTAGTTTGTTCATTCAATTTCTCTCTGGTGGTTTCCAATTGTTGTTCAAATCTTTGTGATTTCAAATCTTTATACTCTTGAGAAATTTTATCAAATTGTTCTTGTAATTTGGCATGTTTATCTTCAAGGCTCTTAAAATCTAAATCGAATTTTTCCTTCTTAGTATCAAATTCTTTAAATTCAATCTCCTTTTGTTCAAAAGTGGCCAATTTTACCATCGTTCTATCTAATTTTTCTTGCAATTCACTTATCAACTGAGTATCATCGCTTGATTTTTTTTTCAAACTCTTGATCGTATTCGAAAGAGTTAACTCCTTCATGGATAATTTAGAACCTTCTTCCATCAATTCCTTTATCATGTTATCCTTTTCTTCTAATTTTTTCGAGGCATTTGAGTCTGTTGCCGATTTTTTGGACAATTCTGATAATTTAGACTCTTTTTGCTTCAACTCTGATTCTCTACTAGTCAATTTCGATCTCAATTCTTCTGTCGATGATTTTTCTCTGTCCAATGACTCTTTCAATTTGGAAAATTTCTCCAATGCCGTCTTCAAAACTTCCAACAACGCGTCATGATCTAACTCAATATAGTTCGAGGGTAAAAGATCTGTTGTTGTTGTTGCTGTTGCTAGCTGTTCATCATTTTCCCCGTTATTATCAGAAGATGTTTTTCTCAGATCGGTTTCATTCAATTCAAGTTCGATCGAAGGTCTCTCTTGCATATCGATACTAGTTCTAGGAGTGGCTTCTGAAGAAGAATCTCGCAGTTTCTTTATTGGTTTCTTACCACCTTTATTTGCAGCCAATGCCAATCTCTCTTGTAGGGTGAGTCTCTTCTTTTTTTGTTGCAGTTGAGGTACATTGGGTTCTGGCACTGCCAGTGGTGGTTTCTGTGGCAGCAGTTGCAGTTGTTGTTGTGAGTTTGTTTGATCTTCGGCACTAGTGATTGTTTCCGGTTGTTCAGGTGTTGGATCTATAGAAGCATCACTCTCTGGTTCTACTGAGACTTCTTTTGTAGGCAGGGGTTCAGTATTATCTATTCTATGGGTTGGCGATGTAGTGGACTTGTTGGACAATTCGTTAATATTGTTATCGTCGTCTGTTTGTGTTGTCTCTTCTTCAAATTGAACCGATTCATTCTCGGTCGTATTCACCACTTCATCAGTGCTCATATTTCTTCCTGGCAATAGACTTTACACTAGTAGTGTGCCCTTTATCTATGTAAGCAATAGAGTGTGTGGCAATTACTGATAGACTGAATGCCTTGAATATTTGATGAAAGAATGGAATCTAACCAGTATGATATCCACGAAATGTTTGGATTGGTGCTCAAAATGACGAAAAAAAAATTGGCATACAACAACAATAACAAACGCAACCACAACTTATACTTCTAACTTAAAAGTGAAAGAGAGAGGATAATAAAACAGAACAGCTTATTGGCCTCTATGCTGTGTAACTATCCTAACAATTAGATCCTACTGTTTTTGCTATTGATGAGAACTTCAAACAGCGAGAGTAATTGAAGTTGAACTCCTAATTAACACTTCAGACTCGAAGCTAAAAAACCAACATCTGTTATAAATGTTGTTCTTTGTTTCTCTAGTTTGCTACAATTCAGTATACATAGCCTGATCAATATCGATGGACTGATCTCACATGCGGTAAAAGCTAGACATCAAAAAATAGAATGAAAATACAACATACAAATATTTTGAGGTTTTGAAGTATTCTACAAATCATAAAGACAGATAGATATAAACCACATTATAAGAAAGGGGTTTCATAATATGTACAGAAAATAACTCATCTATCTTTCTCTTTCTCTCTTTCTTGCTCAATTAACACTTCTCACAGGTCGATCTACGACGGCAACAACCACAAATACATCCATAGAACAAGGTGATAAAGTTCATGAATCATTTATAAAGACCCAATTTCTGCAACTCCTCCTTTGGTGTAGAATTGACAAATTTCCTTACCAAGTTTTTCTGGATACTTCTCTTGGTGGCATCTTGTTTCGATAATTTTTCTAACACTGTCTGCAATTTGTTATTATCCTCCATTATAGCACTGACTAAATAGTTAGGATCGAATTTCACCAAAAGTGATTTCAAATCTTGTTCCAATTTCTCTAATTCCAAGCCTACTAATTTTTGTTGAGGTGGCCATGTATTTATTCCATATTTGGCCTTCAACTGTTCAATTTCCGCTATTGTCTTCTCGTCATAATTATCCTCAGGTGTGCTAAACAGCATTTTTTCAATCTTGTACAAGTTTTCAATCAATGATGGTTTCAGAAATTCAGCTTTTCTGTCTAAAAACTCCTGATGTTTTTCAACCTCCTCTTGGTGAACAGCAACTTCGGCCTCCTTTTCATAAGAAGCAAACTCGGCACCCTTGTTCCTCTTGATCTCTGCAACGGCGAAAAACTTCTTTGCAGATAGCGGCCTTGTTGCCTCTATACGAACCACATCTCCCTCTCTACAGATGTTATTTTCGTCATGCACTAAATAGTCCTTTCTCTTTATCATATCCTTATTAATGACTCTGTTGTACGAGGTTCTCTGGACTCTCACCTTCACCGTCTTGTTCATCTTGCCCTGTGAAACGACAAGTCCTACAAAATTCTGACGTGCCATAGTGTTTTGTCTATCTATGTTATACTCTTCACAATCCGTTTAGTCTGAGTGTCACCACACTTGTCTTCTACCGATGATTGATCTATCTCTCAGTCTCTCTCTCTTTTGTGTGTAAGTGTTTTTTTTTTTCACTTTCACTTTTTTTTCTCCAAAGTTTTTTTTACTATTGACACGGATCTGTCTCTTCTTGAGGGTGCCAGAGTGACTCAGTCTTTTCTTTGATAAGTTATAAGTTATTGACTAATCCCATTTACATACATACTTATAGAGAGAGATAGTTAGTCATAGAAATGGGATTCAATTTGCAAACATTGGCCAGACCGAACATATTGGCCTTGGAGCCCTACCGTTGTGCTAGAGACGATTTCAAAGAAGGTGTCTTGTTGGACGCCAATGAAAATACCCATGGACCTGCATCCACTAATTTAACCTCGAATGAGTTGAAGCTCGAGTTGAATAGGTACCCAGATCCACACCAAATCCAGTTGAAGCAACAGATCTGTGACTTCAGAAATCTGGAGCTGAACTCGAGCTCGGCAGAGATCAAGATCTCAAAGGGAATGGATTCCTTGACCCCAGCCAATTTAGCCCTCGGTGTTGGCTCGGATGAGAGTATAGATGCCTTGATAAGATGTTTCTGTATTCCGGGTAAGGACAAGATGTTGATCTGTCCACCAACATATGGAATGTACTCTGTATGCGCCACGGTGAACGATGTTGAAATCGTCAAAGTTCCTTTAGACTTAACCACTTTTCAAATCCAACCCGATTTGATCAATGAGACTATATCCAAGGACCCAACGATCAAGATCATCTACATCACTACCCCGGGGAACCCAACAGCGAAGAAAATCGAATTCTCATTGATTGAAAAAATTTTGACAAATGAGAATTGGAATGGTGTCGTCATTGCCGATGAGGCTTACATCGACTTCTCCCCGATCGGCTCATCGTTATGTCCATTGGTTAACAAGTACCCAAACTTGGTTGTATTGCAAACATTATCCAAATCATTTGGGTTGGCAGGTATTCGTCTTGGTATCTCTTTTTGTGATTCATCTATTGCCAGATTGTTGAACTCGATGAAATACCCTTACAATATTTCAAATTTGACTTCGGATGTAGCAATTAGGGCAACAACACTGGAATCCATACTGCAGATGAGACAAAGCTGTCAAGTATTGATCCAGAACCGTGGTACACTTGCCAAACTGTTGTTAGCACTTAAAGGTGTTGGTAGAAATATTGGAGGTATGGATGCCAATTTTATATTGATTGAGATCTTGGATAACGAGGGTAAACCTTCTAATGAGGTTGCTCATGAGGTTTATAACAAACTTGCCGTGGAAAAGGCAGTCGTTGTTAGATTCAGAGGTAATGAATTAGGTTGTACAGGTTGTCTTAGAGTCACTGTGGGAACTGTTGAGGAAAATAAGACTGTAGTTTCCAAGTTTGCAGAAGTTTTGAAAGAGGTTTTAAAATATTAGAGAGAAGCATATATAGAGATTTGTTGATTGAAATGCTTGAAATAATATAATATAATATAACATTAATTCATCATGTGAATTTATCTTCAATGTGGATAATGGGCGTTGGTTCCTTAGCGCCATTGACAAAATAACTTTCAGTATCCCATAACAACATTCTAGAAAAAATACCAGCAATCAAATCAATACTCTCCTCTCTATCGTTAACATCTCGTTCTGTGGTGTATGTTAAAAGTGGCCAGTTGTGTATATGGGAAATATGTCTATCCACTTTTAATTTCCCAAAACCATGCAAAAAGGAAACGAACCTTTCAATTTCTGGTGCCATCACCTCGGAGGTACCATAAGTGATGAAGATACCATAATCTGGATATGCGTCTTGCCAAATTTTCCTATCTTCACACAATCCTGGACTACCAAGATATCTGACTAATAAATCATCGGAATTGATCACTGCATTTGGAAGGTAGTTTGAACCCCATTGTTTGATCACATCCAGATTTACAAAATCGACAACTTTGTCCTCAATTAGCAGTACTTGGAATCTTGTCACCGGTGAAATCAAGAATACAGCATCTGGTTTTCTAAACAGTTGTTGATCCAGCGTATGTGAATCAATTTTGTCAATGGGGAAACTTTGAGATAATAATAATAGTAATGCTGTTGCGATATTGGCACCAGTTGAGTCTCCACCAAGGATTTTCTTACTTTGAGGGTATTTATTAATGACTGCATTCCAACTGTTGTGTGCTCTTCTCAAAGGTTGGGGAAACTTGTCATCGATATCTTTTATCGTTGTGGGTAAGAACACAACTGGATTATGGAAACCTTGTTCTTGTAAGACTACAATCAATCTTTGCATGTACTCCAAATACAGATATTGAGATGCCACACTAAAGGCGTCTCCTTGGATGTAAAACAAAATGAGATCGATTTCTGATCCCAAACCTCTAGATTTGGAATAAACCCACATTCCTTCATTCTCAGGCGAATCATCAATTAAATAACTTGTGTCTCCAAGCTGAGAAAAGCCTTGAGTATAAACTCTGTACAAATAGAAGTACTTGCTGATCCTTTGATCGAAAAATATGTTGTCAAATTGGCTCCTCTCAGACTGTGCGAGGAAATGTTTAGAAATCTGGGTTAAAATATATTCAAAATTGCTGGCTCTTTGGCCATATTCCTCTTTCCATTCGAAAGGTTTCATAAACCTCTCCATAAAAACTTTATAAGGTAACTTGAACACTAATAATTTTGATCCGGTTAGGCGTATTCTGGCTCATAAAGTTATGAAAAAAAAGGGGGGTTAGTCAAACTCACTGAAGAAAAGGGCATGCTGATTGGCAAAGGATAAGAAGATGAGCCATCCTCGACCGGTGATGATCACGTAGCAGGTGATGAACAGGTAGATGATGGAGTCGACCCAAGTTATTTCCAACATGAGGTTGATGAGAGATAATTAAATGATAGGGAGGGGTGAGAAGTTTTGTGTTTGTCTTTGGCTTCTCTTCTTTTGTTTAAGGGATTGGTTGAGCGGTTTTTTTCCCACTGACTTAGAGACTATGATAGTAGTTAGGTCCAATTATTGTTGTGAAAATGGTAACTTTAAAAGTGCTTCAATTTTGATTTATGTCTGATCCAACACAGTTGATATGTGGATAGATATTCCTTTGTTTCTTTTCAATGTTCAAATCGATATTTATATTTTTTTTTTGAGATTTTTTACTGTTTAACTATCACTTTTACTAGGTGGTGTTTTCGTATTTTCATTATTAATTTTTATTATTATGCTTTGTTAGAGTATATTGGAGTATTTTTATATAAAACTAAGAAGATGCCAATACCTTATCAACGACGCTGACAAAGATATCTGCATGTTTCTTAGCAAAAGTCAAAGTTGGACGCAAACGGACAGCAACTTCGGCACAACCACCAACGTTGACACCATTCTTTCTCATCTCGGATAAGAAAGTGTTTCTAGCCTCTGGTGATGGCATATCCCAAGCGATGAAACAAGCACGATTCTTACCACGTAAGTTCTTGATCAAACTTGGGTATTTGGCCTGAAGTGATTCCAATTTGGCAAACAAATAATCTCCAGTCTCATTAATCTTTGAAACCAAATCGTTATCGAGCACTTCCTTGGCAATGGCACCGGCAATGATCATTCTAGCTGGGTCACCGCACCAGGTGTTAAATTGACGGTATGGCTGAGGTGGTACAATCAGTGGGTCGTGGAAGAAATAACCGGCAGATTGGAATTTCTTGGAAAATGTAACCAAATCGGCTGGAGGTGATAATTCGAAATGTTCATGGGCCCATAATTTACCAGTAGCACCAAGACCTGTCTGTACTTCATCCATGATCAACAACGCACCATATTTCAAAGTCAAATCTCTTAATCCTTGGAAAAATGCAGCAGATCCATGGTTATCACCACCTTCAGATTGGATTGGTTCAACGATAAGACCGGCAATTGGGCAATGCCATGTCTTGAAAAGATTCTCAACAATTGCCAAACAGCGTTCATCCTCTTTTTTGTTATAATCAGAATTTTCATCCAACGGATATTTATAAGATGGGTATTCACCCTTTGGCCATTTGAATGATGGTAAATCAATCTTGTGAATAGGTTTGGAACGGGTTACTGATGCGGAAGCAAAAAGACGACCATGGAAGGCACGTTCAAAGGACATGATTGCCAACTCTGGTGATCCTGGTGATTGGTTCTCCATGGTGGTAGATTCTTCTTCTTTAGAGAACAGGGAACCGTTTCTCTTTTTGGTTTGGTAGTACATGAAAACAGCTTTGAATGCCAATTCGTTGGCATCGGCACCAGATAAACCGGACCAGATTTTGTCTTGTCCCTTTGGAGCAGCTTTCAAGATGTCGGACAAAATGTCGACCAAATCATCAGATGGGAAGTTTCCTAATGCTGGTCTTTCAACCAACAGATTAATCATTCTCTTTGATTTGGCAGCTTCAATCAAAGCTGGGTTGTTGTAACCCAAGGCAATGGAAGCGATTTGGGCATAAAGATCCAAATACACGTTACCATCAACATCTGTTATGTAGTTACCATTGGATTTATTGTAATCGGCAACAAAGTAACATGGACGAGTGTCGAATACTTTGGATAATTTTTCCATCTGTTTAGCAGACTCTGGACCTGGAATAACATCTGATTTGATCACAGGAGCAGTTGCTTCCTCTGGATAGTATTTTTCAGAGATAGACATGATGATCTGTAAGGTATATATCTATATGTAGATGTGTATATCTATCTTTCTATAAATCAACGAAAATAATTCAGAAGATGAACAGAGAATGAACAGAATACTAGCTGATATTTATAGGTCCGAGATATTTCATACATCTCTCTATATCCATAAAGTGATTCGATGAGCCTTTTCTTTCTTCGATTTTAACCGCTAACAACATTCCGCTATCGCAAATGTTGCTTTTTTGTGTCAATTATGCACGCCGCTTAGGTCAAATGAAAAGATAGCGGCTAGTAAGCGATGGCTAGAATGAGAAGTGGGAAGAGGGACAGTGGATAGATAGCAGACAGAGAAAACAGGTACATTACTGTGCATATTACAGATCGGAGCTAAATATTAAGTATATACAAAGTTAATAGAAGGTGATAAAAATGATGCCTTAAGTCAGCGCTCAAATATATATATAGTATAGGGTGGTAGCGGGAAGGAACACTGATTCCGCCCGTCCTTATTCAATATTTTAATAGACATGTGGTAGTATCTCATTTCGCGCTTGTTGTTGAATAATTAATAGGTTGAAGTGGTGGCCTATTATTGTATATATATATATTGGTGATCTACTATTATATAATCTTGTTGGTAATTGATTTGATTGTTATGGGAAGAAAAGATGTTATTATGACTGACTTCCTCTTTGAGTAATATAGGGCATTATTTGTCAAAAAACGCATGTCTATATATATACCTAACCCCTAATTAAAAGGCTTCTATATATAAATAAATATAATGGGTGATGGAAGATTCATTTAATGAAGTATGTGATGAAGATTTTTATTCTCATATTTTTTTTAGTTCAAAATAGAGAACTAAAGGGTTTAATTCTTAATTATGATGCGTTTATGACATGTATTGTTACAAGAGTAAAAGTAGTGCATAAAATATAGTAGTGTCTAAAATATCATTGACCGACCATATACCTACATATCAAAGAGACAATCATATACATACAAAAATCACCCTAATGGACCATGGCAATTATGTGTGCATAAGGTTGTAAAAAGACTGCGAAGAATTCAATTTTTCATTAGAAAAGAGAGAGAGAAAATTGAGATTGCTCAGAAGAAGAAGGATTTGAGTAATACTCCTCAGAAGTGCAACATCAATGGATTATTCCTGCTGTAAGAAGACGGGAGGGGTGTGTGTCGCGTATCTAATCTTAAAAGAGATGAGAATAACCAAAACTTAATCTTATTAGACCATAGGTCTATCTATCCACCGTGTTGTCGTGGGTGAAGTCTAATGAACAAATTTAACGGAATATTTCCTAATTGGGCCATTTCCAAACAATTTTCATTCACCAAAAATTTTTTTTAATATTTTTTTTTTGGGTCATAAAGACAAAAAAAATAAGTTGTTTAACAGATACCTCAAGCCAAGCCCATATCACTTCATTCATTCATTCACTCCTAACACATACCAACTGTCTTATTCATTCCTTTACTACTATCATTACTACTAGTACTACTAGGCATTTGGCTACTATTTATCATCCATTACCAGTACGTTTATATCTATCTACATCCACATCTATAGATATATATATATACGCATACTGTTCTTATTCATTCATTCATTCACTCACTCACTCACTCATTTACATCTTGTTCTACATCTGGGTAACTTTCTTTTTATTTTTTTTTTTTTTTTTTTGAAACATAAAGATCCATCCTTAGATTATCAATAATCTAATATCATCATATAAGCATCAAATATCACGTCAGTACAACAACATCACCATCTGATCGTTCCGTCAAATTAGACTTTCACACTCACCATCATACCATCATAATTATTACTGTTTACGAGAAAGCGCAAGGGACATCCATATCCACATCGGCAGAGGACCCATTTAAGAATAATGGATCATCCGCGCCAAAACAGCTCAGATGTGGTCTCACTTGAGCTGAATCCCAATTGGAAAAGTTACACTTCTCCCACGGATGAGATTCATGCACCAGATACCCCAAGAGCACATATACATCCTTACAAAGAAAGCTTTCTTCTGGGATCTCCAGTCAATGATAAGAAGAGTAATAATAATTCCAATGATAATTTTAATAATAATGATAATAAAGATAAAAGCAATATTACAACTTCAACATCAAGTCCCTTGAGGAATAGACCAATCAATGTTGCAGTGCCGGAACGTAATGCAAAGAGGCAACAAGATATAATGAATAATAGGGAAATAACAACACCAAAACTTCTGTCCAACAAGAACAACAACAATACCACGATCTTACTGGTTCCTCCACCCCCACCTCCACTGCACACAGTTCAAAGAAATAGATCAATATCGCTACGTAAGCAAGATAACAATGATTTGCAGGAACAATTCAGGACAAAACAAAAGAAGCCAACCAAATATTGTAAACTGTGTGGTGATAAATTAACAGGACAATTTGTCAGAGCTCTTGGTGAAATTTATCATGTGAAATGTTTCTGCTGTTACGAGTGTGGGAAAGAATGTGCATCCAAATTTTTCTCATCTGAGACAATAGATCCAACAACTGGTAAAGAGATCAAAATTGCTCTTTGTGAACAAGACTATTTCAAAAAATTGGACTTGGTCTGTTATACTTGTCAGAACGCTTTACGTGGTCCATATGTGACGCTGTTGAATAGAAAATACCATTTGGAACATTTCACCTGTTCTGTTTGTTCAAGGATATTTGCCAAAGATGAAAGCTTTTACGAACATGATGATGGCATATATTGCCATTATCATTATTCCAAACAATATGCAGCACATTGTGAAGGTTGTCACTCCCCTATCTTGAAACAGTATGCTGAAATTTTCAGAGGTGGTAGAATACAACAATGGCATCCTGAATGTTTTATGGTACACAAGTTTTGGAGTTTGACAATAACTGCTGATTTTGCTGGATTCCCCTTCCCACCTTCGATGTTTGTATTACCCGATGGAAGTTTTAGAAATCTTGGAGATCTCGATCTTTCAAGAGAAGAATTGTTCAAAGTGGAACACAAGTTGGAACAAATAATCATGTCTGTTTGGTTAACATTTTCCACTTTTGAAGAAGCCACAGCTGCTTGTATATCGAACATGTTACAATTCGCTTCCACGGGTCAACAATTCAAAGGTCTCATTACCACTGGGAAATTAATATTGATGGTGGAAAAATTGTTCAATGGTATTAACGCGTTACATTCACTAGGTGTGGAAAATTTGGAAATGCCCGACCCAAAATATCAAAATCTTCGCAAGGAGCCAAGAAGTTTGTCAGCCAAGATCATGACATATTTGGCAATATTGAGAAAATCCTCAAACAAAAAAATTGGAGATCATTCCAAAGAATTATTATCTTTGATAACTGGTTTAGCACACTATTTGAAATTGATAATACGATATGGCTTATACCATGCATTACAATATAACAAATTCTCACATTCCAATTTAGCATTGGAAAGATTTTCAAAAGAAGTACGAGCCCATGAATCGATACCAGATGATGTATTCCCTATCTTAAATGTACCACCAAACTCAACAGATAGTTGTCCTATCTGTAAGAAAAGTATTGAGCAAGAATGTGTTCTATTTGGTACCAAGAGATGGCATTTGGGATGTTTGAAATGTGCCAAATGTGAAAGATCTTTTACCCAATCGACTGTATTGGATGCATCTTATGATCAACAACAAGATTTGATCTATTGTTCTCATTGTTCCATGGATATACATGATTTGGAGAGAGGTTTTGTCAACATTAGTAGTTTGTCTCAATTGATATACCTTTTGAAAATTGCATTAGTTAGATCCAAGGTTATAATGCATAGAGACATGAAGTTAAACGATGAAGGTCCCGATAAGATTAAGGATTCAAAGAATAACGAAAATGAATTACGGTACAAGCAAACTTTGACCGATATCAAACGAATGAGATCAACAAGAAGGGATCAAAAAATATTTGATTCTCTGAAACAAAAAGCTCGCCGGTCAAGGATTATTGAAACTCCAGATGCAGATTTTGCCGAATCTGAGATGTTTCTTGATGAAGATGGTGTCAATTTACCGGAAAAATTAACGTTTTTGCATTCAAACTTTGAAAATGGATCAGAACCATCATCATCACACCACCAAAGACATGGGAACAGAAACAAGAAGCTCATTGTTGAAGATGAACCTCAATCCAAGAACGATGCCATGTTCTTTGACAGGACCACTGATTTGTTAAAGAATCAAAAATCGTTAACCTTGGATGATATCCCACGTATAGTGTCTGCGGAACAAGCCCGTGAACAAAGACCTAATGCTTTCAAACATCTGACCAACTCAAATACTTCCATTGATCCAAAACCTAGGTCAATGAAGTTGGCAAGTAGGAGTAACACCACGGGTAAATTACTCGCAGCATCTTCGAATGCCCTGGCAAAGGCTTCATCTGCCACTTCAACAACAACCAATGCCACACCATTACCAACAATTGCAAATTCTAAGTCGAATAATAATAATTTGAATTTGAACTCTACCCCACATAATAATAGTTCCATGGCAACAAAAGCAGTAGTAACGACAAATTCACAAACTGCCTCAAGAACTGGTTCACAAAATAAAGGTAATTCCGATGTCGATGCTGCAGTAATTGCACAGTCTTTCAAGGAGAAAAAACAAATTTATTATTCTGAATTGAACGAGCCCCAACATTTTATCTTGAGACACATTGCCATATTAGCATTGATCAAAACTAATAATAAATATACAAGGGAAGAATTGTTGACTTTAATACCGACTCGGAAAAATCCGACATTTTGGGGTAAAATTTTCAAATCTTCAGATTCCGTGACGACTAGAAAGACATCTCAATCGATGGCCTCTATATTTGGTGCTCCTTTGGAAGACTTGACTATGCGGTATGGTGTTGAATCTGATCTTGGTGTTGGGCCAATGAAGTTGAAGATCCCACTGTTGGTGGATGAATGTATATCGGCAATGCACCAGATGGATATGTCTGTCGAGGGTGTTTTCCGTAAAAATGGTAATATTAAAGGTTTACGGATGTTAACCGAGGCGATCAATACGAATCCAACACGGTTACCTGATTTCACAAAGGAGACCCCGATTCAATTGGCGGCACTTTTGAAGAAGTTTTTGAGAGAATTGCCCGATCCGTTGTTGACTTTTAAATTGTACGATTTATGGATCTCATCACAGAATTATAATGATAACGATGTCAAATGTCGTATATTGAAGATCTGTAATTGTATGTTACCAACTTCACATCGTGATTTCACCGAGGTTTTGTTATATTTCTTGAGATGGGTAACTTCATTCTCGTACATTGATAAGGACACAGGATCCAAGATGCATACCCATAACCTTGCCACTGTGATCACTCCTAATATCTTGTATTCGAAACCGTTACAACAGAATGGTAAACAGGATTCTTCATCACCAACGGATCAAATCCCAGGTGGAGAGCAATACCTATTGGCGATCGAAGTATTGGACATGTTATTACAAACTCCTGAAGAATTTGCCATGGTACCATCATTTTTAACCGATTTTTACGAGAAGGCCGGGTTTGGTAAAGATGATGAGTTAACGACGAAGGAGATCTTAGCCCGGTGTGATGTATTCATGAAGTTGAATCCAAATTTTTTCGAAGAAAATTTCGATTCTGATTTGATGATGATCATGACTGATGATGAAGATTTTGGAGATGATGAAAATGATGTCTTTCTCAATAATAATAATAGTAAAGGAGTTGGAAATGCCACTAAATCAAGTGGCATGGTATTATCGTCTACAGTTTCTGTTGAAAACAACAATGAAATTAGTAATGATACAAACGTTGAAAAAAATGGAAAGATTAATAATAGTGGTAATCTTGACAATGAGTTTTATTTCGAAACTGGGCTGGATTCTAAAAGAGGAAATCATAATAATAATAATAATAATAACAGCAGTAACGAAGAAATACAGAAGATAACGGGACAGACTAGAAGATGATAAGATAGATAAACAGACAATAGAAAACGGATTTGAAAAGTGTCCATGTTTGTTTGAATTAGAATTTTCTTTTGGTTTTTGAATTTTTGAGTTTTTGATTTTTTGGTTTAATTTGTCCTTATCCCGTTGATTTTTTGCTGGTTTAAAAATCAAAGAGATGGATTGGATAATAATGTTGGTTCGAAGATTTGAATCTTATGGTTTGATTTGGCTTTGGATCAATCACGACTTGTGTTTATTTTTGAAGTTTGTCGATAATGATGATGATCATGAGAGGTGATTATTGTGTGTATGTATTCGAGAAGAAAACACTCGTATATGTGTATACCTGTATTTTTATAATTTGATAATAATAACAATAATAATAATGAAAATTATTATTATACGAGAATAATAAATTTGGATTAACTTGTAGTTTGTTTTATTTTAAAACCTTGAAGAAGTTATCTATATATACAGTGTGTGTGTTATTTTTTTCCACCAAAGCCGACTCAACTAACTTGAGCATTTGATAAACTTTTAACAAAACATGGATCTCCAGTTCTGATATTTTTCAACTTAAATTCCTCACCATCGGTACCATGATAAATAACATGACAATTATCATCCGTACCCAAATGAGGTATAATTCCTTCCAATTTTTTACTTTTCAATATTTTTACATCATTGGTATCTAACACCAGTGGGAAAGAATCAAATGCTAATATATCTCCAACTTGAGATCCCAACGGTGGTCTAACAACTTCAACAGATACTTTGACCTCCTCATCACCGCCTGTGGTGGTGGTGGTGGTGCTAGAAGACGCAGCAAGTAACATCAGTTGCGACTCGATTCCTCTCATCTTGGATTTTTTCAAGTTGGTTAGCACTACAATTTGAGATTGGTGGAGTTCTGATTTTGATAAGTATGGGACTAATCCTGAACAGATCTGGATTATTGTTGGCTTTTGTTGTTGTTGTTGTATATCTTTATCATTATCACCTGTCGTTGGTTCTGCTGTTGCTGGTGATATCTGGACTTGGGAGACATAAAGCTTAGCTGCGTTCTCGTGTTGTCTGATGTCGAGGATCTGACCTACCCGTAGTGATAAGAGATTCGGTGGATCTGTAATTGATTGATTGGTTAGTTCTCTAAATCTCTCTCAGTGTGTTTTTTTGTGTAAGATAGACAGACATCCTGAAGATAATACATACACTGGATAGTGGTAGCTTTAGTGCTATATCTTAGTCCAATTCTCTCAATGATTATAGCCGACCTTAACTGGAGCATTGCATGTTTTGTTTGTCGATTACTACTACCCTTACAGTTGATTTCAATCTGTTCGATTTACTCGGTAGTAATCTCAGATTGATTTTCCACAAAAACAAAAGTGCGTGTCCAAACTCACCAAAGAACTCGCCGCAGTTTGTGAGGTAAGAAAAAAAAAATCCAAAGGAAAAAAAAATCCAATAGACCCAAAAGGTACGGCCTATCTATTTAGTTTAACTTCTTTGTA
Organism: Nakazawaea wyomingensis; assembly: GCA_030567715.1. Lineage (NCBI taxonomy): Eukaryota > Fungi > Ascomycota > Pichiomycetes > Alaninales > Pachysolenaceae > Nakazawaea > Nakazawaea wyomingensis. The sequence goes on along the minus strand of JAJLSQ010000080.1, from coordinate 27,831 downwards.
AAACCATTTATCCATTTGCAAAGGGTGAAGCTGTACATCTGTGGTTTACCATTGCCGGATCCAGATCCCCACGGTTCTATACATATATCTATATACACTAGACTATAAAAATACATAGATATATACATAGATATATATATATATATATATATATATCCGTATAGAGCTTAGTCAATCCGAGATCTCGCTCATTTTGTTAAAAGCGGGTTTTTCGATTTCCAAAAGATTTCGATTTCAAGATTTCGAATTATTTGGTTGGCTTTTTGAATTGTACAACACATATACATACACATATCCGATATTGTATATATCTATCTATATATATTCATTCACATTCACAGATGCAATACCCTGGAGGTATGCACATCATACGAAGTCAACTTGATGATGAAGAGCAAAATGGAGCTAAGAAGTGTATTTCTCATGTCGCCCTGAGCGGCAGTGAGATTAGAAATACTGATCCGCAGTCCCTGTTAAAGCTAGAAGGTGACGAAGATAAACGGCCATTAATCTCCAATTTGGTTTTATTAGAGACTGCTAGCAAGGGTAAAATGGAAGTTAATGATAACAATAACAAGATCAAGAGTTCACCAACCACTTCAACTTCATCTGTCACAATATCTACAGTTCCTGCAACATCTTCAACCGCACCACCACCAACAACAACAACAACATCGCTGTCATCGTTACCACAACTTCACCAGCTACCACCACCACCACAACAACTGCAACAACAACAACTGCCACAGTTGCCACCTTCTGCTGCCGCCCCTTCTTCTTCTTCTTCATTCCCACCCATATATCCATCTCATATGATACTGCCACAACAACTTCCACAGCAATCTACACAGATGCCGCACATGTTACCACCTCTGTATTACGGTTATTACCCCGATTACTATCATTATTACAATCAGTTTTCGTCATATTATCTGCAACTCCCACCAATAGCACTGTCATCTATGGGTGGTGCTACTCAGGCTGATATGATTCATCTGTATAATAGCTATCTATATCAAAATTACTCACAACTACCCAGATCAGGAATTACACAACAACAACAGCAACAACAACAACAACTGCTGCAGGAGCAACAGTATAGGCAACATCAGCATCAGCAACCACAACAACAACAACAACAACAACAACAGCTGTCGATACTGGCCCAACAAGGTCCTATGCAACAACAGTTGGTGTCATCACTGCCCCTGAATAATACTACATTACAACAAGCGGAACAGAGATCGAAATTGGTGAAACCTGAATTGCAAATCAAGCAAGAGTTAAAGAGTGAAGAGAAGAATTTAAATTCTCTGTTCATTATAACTTCTAAATCAGATTTTAAAGAAAATGTTAAAGAAGAACAAGATCCAAAAGGGGATCAAGATGATTTACCAAAAACAAAAGAAGAAAAAAAAGAGATGAATTTTAAAAAAAGACAATCTACAGTGGTACCCAAATCCTTGACACCACCACTGGGGAAGAGATTGAAATCTTTACGTGGTGATGATAATAATAATCATGAAGAACAAGAGATAAAACCTAATACTGAGATTAATCCATCTCCTTCACCTGATACCGGTATTGGAGAAGAACATTCCAAGAATGTGAATCATGGTCTGTCCACGAGTAGACCTTTCCCATGTACAGAGGATTCATGTCGATGGTCATTTGCAAGGTTGAGTGATTTGAAAAGACATATGAAATCACATCAACCACCTCAATTTCAATGTCCATATTGGCGTAATGATCCAACATGTCATAGAAATGGTGGTGCATTTAACAGATTGGACGTGTTAAAGAGACATTTGAAATTGGTTCATTATGTACAAGATCGACTGCTGTATCCACCGAATTCAAAAGTTGAACAAGGATGGTGTAGATCTTGTCAAAATCAATTCAATAACGTGAAGGATTTCTTTGATCATGTAAATGCGTGTTCGTTGAAGGCAAATCCCACAGAGTGGAAACAGCATTATGATGATGTTGTCGCTTCACCACCGGGGAATCCTACAACTGCAGTCCAATGAGTAATCTATATATAAAAGTATAATAAAGGCTATTTTATTTTTATTTCATGTTGTAGTAGTTAGTTACAACAGGGATTAACGCGTCTTGATAATTTCTTTGGGGGGAAATTTCCAAAGGAGGAAAAGAGAAAAAAAAAAGACACGATTTTTTAATAAAATTTATGATTTTATTTCTCCAACAACCATAAAAATTTATTGATATCTATTAATTTGATATATACATAATACAGATAGATAGATAGATAGATAGATATTCTGATCAATAGAACAGTTCAAGATTGACCATGAGAGGTGAGTGGTTTTGTGGTTTTTTTTTTTGGGGCCTCCTCCCCCTGTATAAAGAGATAGCAGTGGAGATATAGAACATGAGATAGATAAAGGACAAAGTACTAACAATTAAACAATTTATTTCGTTTAAGATTACAAATTGGTTGTTTTAGGAGCCGGTGGTGTCGGTAAATCTTCAATCACAGTACAATTTGTACAAGGTGTTTATGTTGAAAGTTATGATCCAACAATTGAAGATTCATATCGTAAACAGATTGAAGTTGATGGTCGAGCATGTGATTTGGAAATATTGGATACCGCTGGTGTAGCTCAATTCACTGCCATGAGAGAATTGTATATCAAATCAGGTAAAGGGTTCTTGTTGGTTTATTCAGTGACAGATGAAAATTCATTACAAGAATTGGAAAGTATTAGACAACAATTGGTACGAATTAAAGATACAGAAAATGTACCGATGCTGTTAATTGGTAATAAATGTGATTTGGATGATGAAAGAGAAGTTAGTGCTGAACAAGGAATTGCCATCTCTCAAAAATGGGGGAAAGTTCCATTTTATGAGACAAGTGCCATGTACAAGACTAATGTTGAAGAGGCATTTGTAGATGTTGTGAGGCAGATAATAAGAAAAGAAGTTGGTGGTGGTAATGGTTCACTGACACAACTGCTGCATCAACAACAACAGAAAAGTGTATCGAGTTCACAACACATGCAACAATCTCAACAATATGGACAGGAATATAATGATCAACAACAACAGCAACAACAACAACAACAGAGGAAACAGAGTAACGTAGGACAGGGTATAAAGGTGAACAATGGTAATAACAATAACACCAACAGCAATAGTAATAATAATAATAATAATAATACCAAGAGTGGTGTGAGGAATGATGGTAAAGGAAAGAAGAAGAATAAGAAGAAAAATAAATGTGTGATCCTTTGATGGTTTATATAAGATACTTTTAATTATTTCATCTACAATTATCAACGTATATATATATCTATTCACATCTATTCATCTGTTCGAGTAGAAAGTATTACTAACTATTTAGTCAAAATGGCAATCTCTTTTTTTTTTTTTTTTTTTTTGGTAGTCGCCGTATAAAATTGTAGCAAGTTCCACTTCAATCTTTTGATATTATTTATAAGAGAGCAACTGATAACATATATAAATACAAAGATGTCAGATACAACAGAAGATAAGAAAACTTCAATTGAGATTCAAAAATTTGCTGATGAAAGTGGTGAATTCAAGAGAAAAGCTTCAAGTTTCCGTAATTTCATCTCTTCCAAACCAGGTGCTCAATTTCCACCTGAATTGAATAGATATCATTTATATGTTTCATATGCATGTCCATGGGCAACAAGAGCATTGATTGTCAGAAGATTGAAAGGATTACTGTCAATCATTGGATTAAGTGTTGTACATTGGCATATGGATAGTAAAGGTTGGAGATTTCTGTCAAAAGATGATCCATGTGAGGGAGCCACAGAGGAACCAATTTATGGATTTAAGAGGTTGAGTGAATTGTATTACAAGGCAAATCCTGATTATGTTGGTAGATTTACCGTTCCAGTATTATGGGATAAAAAAACTGGTACTATTGTTAATAATGAAAGTTCTGAAATCATTAGAATGTTTAATACTGAATTTAATAGTTTAATTCCTGAAAAATTCCAAAAAATCAGTTTTTATCCAGAGGAATGGCAATCTGATATTGATCTGATCAATGATCTAGTATATGATAATATCAACAATGGTGTTTACAAGACTGGATTTGCCTCTAAGCAAGAAGTTTATGATAAAGAATGTCGTAATGTATTTACCCATTTGGATAAGATTGAAGAAATTCTCAAGACTAATCAAGCCAAAGGTGAGAGATATTTGGTTGGTGGACGATTAACTGAAGCTGATATCAGATTATTTGTCACAATTATTAGATTTGATCCTGTTTATGTCCAACATTTCAAATGTAATTTAGGTATGATTAGATATGATTATCCAACTATTCATTCATGGTGTCAACATTTATATTGGGAAGTGCCAGGTTTTAAAGAGGAGACAAATTTTGATCATATCAAATTTCATTATACCAAATCACATCCGGCAATTAATCCACATGGTATTACACCACTTGGTCCAATACCAAATATTTTACCTTTATAATAATTTTATGTCAATGTGATGCATTTTTTTTAATTTCATATTCCATCATGTAATTTTAATCATAGAGTCTTATTATGCATATATAAGCTTACTCTTTGTCTCGTATCCTATACATTGAAGTTGTACTTCTGTTTGTCTTTCTCTCTCTCATTTCTCTCTCTCTGTCTCTGTCTCTCTCATTCCCTCTCTGTCTCTTCATACCACAAAAGAGAGGAGAAGTTTTTTTTTTGACTTTTTCGAATCAATTTTTTTTTCTGCTCTTTGTATTTTTGTTTGATTTCTCTCACTCAGGAATAATCCATCAATCAATCAATCAATCAATCAAGAAGCATATCATCTTGGAAATATATATATATATATATATATCAATATATTGATACACCCATATACAAACACATACCACATATATACAAGATGTTACAAATGATGGGGCCATGGGTTCCTATTTTCAAGAATTGTATCGACACAGAACTGGGGGATTTTGTCTCGTTTTCGTTTGCCACGGTAGATCAACATGGTAGACCCAAAGTTCGAACTTGTATATATCGAGGTTTTCTTTTCAACAAAAGTGCTACCAATGTTTTGACATTCACCACAGATAAGAGAATGCTGAAATTACATGAATTGAATAACGATTGTAGTTTCGAACTGTGTTTTTATTTCCCCAAATCGAAGAAACAATTTAGATTTTCCGGAATAGCCAAGATTATTAATGATGAATTAATTCCAAATATCATCTTACCTTCACAATTACAAGCAGCACCGACACTGGTACTGCTGCTGGGACTGTCATCTTCTTCACCAACAGTTCCCTTCATGCTGCTGCTTCTGTCAAAGAGTACTGCTGCTACCGATGATGAAAGTATAATACCTGATATATTTAACAATCTTAGTGAAACATATGAAGAAGAAGAGGAAGAGGAGAATATTAATAATAACAAAACAAATAATAATAATAATAATAATAATAATGATAATGATTATGATGATGACAAAGTTAAATGCAAAGATAAGAAAATCAAATTATCAGATCCGTTGATTTATCCATTGGTTTCACCAACAATTGTTAGTAAATATAACAATAGTAATCTCGATGATATCATTTCTGAAGAGATTACATCACCTACTGAAGAAGAATGGCAACAAGAATTATCGCGACAATGGGATCAATTGAGTAGGACGATGAAATCCTCATTTAGAAAACCAACTCCTGGTTCTAAGATCAATGTTGAGAAAAGATCATTGATCGATGCCATTAGTAGAAGAGTGGATGGTGGTAAGGATGAATCCGGATTAGAAAATTTTAGTGTTGTTTGTATGTTTGTCAATGTTGTTGACTTTGTTGACTTGGATAATTTGGATAATAGACGTTTTATCAGTAGTCGAGTTAAAAGTGATCATTGGAAGGAGATTGAAGTATGTCCTTGATTTTTTTTAAATGATCAGCATATATATGCTTTTGTGCTTTTATGGTTTTATGCTTTTGTCTGTTTGATATGTTATGTGTCTTTGAACAGGTCATGAAGAATGAATGAGTGAATGAATGAAATAAATAAATAAAATGAATCGAAATAAGAATCAAAAAAAAAATTATTATGGTTTATATACAATAATATTAATAGTTTGATAGGTTTAGATGATCTGTGTTTATGTTGTTGTAGTTAATATTATTCTTATTCTTATTATTAAGATTTGAACAAATTGAGATTGAATTAATGAATGAAAATGTATATATATATATATATATATATATATATCTATTAAATCTATCCATCTATATTTCTTATAATACCACACGTATGTTCTCTAATTGATCTATCTATATATCTTGATACATTATTCAAATTTTCAATTCCTCAATATATAGGGGCATCAATAAAGAGATTTATCCTTTGAACTTTCAAGACAAGTTCATAAATATTTCTAATAATGGTATAAATTCTCATTAAAAAAATAGAAAAGATATAAGAAGACAGCGCTAGTTAGTTCCAAAAGCCTCTTCCTCACTACTGGTCTTTTCTTTCGTTGCATCATAGCCTCTTTCTTGGTACAGTGAATGACTTGCTGGACCGGCTTCCTATCAGGGATGTTGTTCAACTTCCGAATTTGGGGATGAAACTCTACTCATTGTTTAACTTTTCTTGGAAATATTGTTTAGAGCGACGCTACCAAGTGTTTTGGAACTAACTAGCGTTGTCTTTTTACATCTTTTCTTCAATAGAGTATCTTCTTTCTTCTATTTATGTTCTTCCTTGGAGGAGTTAAAGGTTTAGATAATTATACATCCCTTCTTCTTCTTCTTCTTAAACAAGGAAAAGACGGTAGTGTACTACAGTACTAAGACACAACTGGGGCTGAGATCAACCGCGTTGTTTGGTGTGTTGGTGCACTACTTCCAGTATCTGGGCCTTATGGGCACTTCCTTTTTGTCTGTTATTAACTTTTCTTCACTAGTGATAATAATAATATATATATATATATATATATATATATTGTCTTTTGCCATGATGATTAGGTTAAGAATAGATGAGATAGTAGATGAAAAATTGTACACTAGGATACATATAGTATATATTCCTATGCGATATATAGTAACAACACCCACAAACAAACAGCCCCCAATTTGGTTAAGAAATTCTTTTTCTCTTTT